>PVKA01016561.1:0-16450 GCA_004027165.1 Ctenomys sociabilis
CTTCTTCTTCTTCTTCTTCTTCTTCTTCTTCTTCTTCTTCTCCTTCTCCTCCTCCTCCTCCTCCTCCTTCTCCTCCTCCTCTTCTTCTTCCTTCCTTCCTTCCTTCCTTCCTTCCTTCCTTCCTTCCTTCCTTCCTTTCTTTCTTTCTTTCTTTCTTCTTTTTTTCCAGTACCGGGGATTGAACTCAGGTCCTTGCACTTGCCATACTGAGCCGTCACCCAGCCCAAGAGTCATGCTGTCTTAGCTGCGTGTCTTTATCCCCTAAACCACTGAGTAGGAGATGTAGAGGCACCTCCAAAACATCATTTTCTAGTTTGATGGTAGCAGAGCCCTCAGAAAGGTGGGGCCATTTTACTATTCATAAACAGTTTTCCACTTGCACAGAACTTTCATTTACATTATTATTTACATTTCTTCATATGACTGTTACATCTACCAGGTGAAAGAAACCTGGTGGATGCTAGTTCTATTCTATAGATGAAAAGTTACCACTCTAGGAGTTCACTGTTTGTTCTGCTCACGTGCGAAAGGTCTAGGATCTTCTGTGCTCCTACTTTTGCCTTCTGTTCAGCCCCAGTGCTTCTCTTACACAGAAAGAACTGAAACCAACCAGGAGAGCCCACATTCTGTCCAATGCAAGAGTCATAGTTTCCATATTAACATTGAATGCTATTTCAGAAATAAACAGAGCAGAAAGATTCTTTGTTTTATGGATGTGGAAGTAGTTTGAGGGTGGGAACTCAGTGAAGAAGTAAATAGATTGGTCACCAGTGGCAACCCTTGCGTCACCAGCCTGTGGAGAATGTAATCACTAGAGCCTTTCCATCCAAGGTGAGGGCAGCCAATACTGGCTGCATTCTCAGAGGGACCGGGTCGGTTGGTTAAGCAGCAGTGCAGAGCACGGCTGGGTCATCAGTGCCTGGTCAGCCCAAGGAGGGCTACAGTTGAAATCATCTTCCCTCTCATCAGTGTTGCATTGCTTTTCCTGAATCAGTAAGCAAGAGTGTTCAGACCTGCCTACTTCCTCTCTTGTCCTCTACCAGGGCCAGGATTCCTGGGGCTGGTGGTGGAATCTCAAGGTGAGGAAGAGGGAAAAAAAATAGCAATAACAACAACAATAGACCAACCCAAGCAAAACAAAGGCCATCACTCAGAGAAAGCAGGGGTATGCCAAGGGCCTATCCTTCTCCTGGCCAGGCCTGAGAGGGTACGAGCCTGTGCATGCATCAGTCCTTCCACTGCAAGCCTAATAGCCTGTGATGATGGAGTGCAGTGTGGTCTAGGGGGGCAGCACTCAGGGCGAGGCGTCACACTTGCCAGGGTGTGTGCCAAGTACAATTCTCTGCACCCTTCTCCTCGGGGCTTCAGCTAACTTCGCCAGGAAGCAGTCTGACTCTGGAGGAAAACCTGGGGTGCAGTAATAGTTTACCTGTTCAAACATGAATCAACAGAAAATGTTTTCATTTTAAGTTTTCTTTGGATGGAAGTTAAGCTCATCTATCCAGGGAGGGATTGCCTGGCTTGGAAAAGCCCTGGATGATTTTCTTCACAGTTCAGATTCATCAGGGTCTTTCTCCCTGCTGGTTGTGGCCATCCGAGGCAGTCAGATTGTAGACTGAGTCTGGAAAAGCAAGAGTCTGCAAGCCTTGGGCACATCGCTAAGCTCTGGATCCTACTTTCCTAATCTAGTAAGAGGGCATTAGGTCTACCATACCTGGCAGGGCTGTGCAAGAACCTGTGCTTAGCTCAGGCAGCACACGGGACAGCAACAGCTGTGCTGGCTCACACTCAGCAGCACCCTACATATCCATCAGCAGATGAGCAGGTAAAGAAAATGTGGTGCCTGCATAAGACAGAGCACTACGCTGCCATGGAGAGGACAAACTCGAGTCATTTGTAGGAAAATGGGTGCACCCTGAGACCATCACGATTAAATGAAATGAACCAGACATGCAAGCTCAAATGTCCCACGGTTTCTCTCATCTGAGAAACTCAGGACATCAATAAACTAAAGAGAAAGAGAAAAGGTGGATAGTAAGCAGTGAGCACAGACCTTTTGCAAAAGGCATGGAGACCAAGAGGTGCAGGGGGAGTGGAGGGCAGGAAGATAGGGATGAGGAAAACAGCGGAGCTGCGGTCTGTGCACAGACCAACTGCATGCGAGGCGGGTAGGCACTATGTGCTACTCACAGGCTAATAAAAAATTTGAAAAATTTTTAATTTTTATAGATTTAAAATATTTTCTCTAGTTCTTCATCACATTCTTATAACTACCATACACTTTGTTTCAATTTGCATATGTCCTCTTTTAATTCCTGCTGAAAGGTAAACTGAAGTTAAAAACTTTTTGTGGGCAAAAGGAAGGTTGAACATTAATGGTGAGAACAAGAGGCTGGCTTTATGTGTAAAAGATATTTCTAAAAGTTAATTTCATGCTCTGGTTTCTCTTCAGATCGTATAAATCTTTCGCCTTTTAAAAGTTAATTTCACATATTGATTACTTTGCTTTAATTCATAATTAAAATTTGTTACAGCAGAAAATGCCCCCCTCCCCAGTACACTTCAGTTTTGTTTAGTTTCCCAAGTAACAGTTCCTGTTACAGTTCCTGTTACTTTTGTCCCTCAGAAATGGCTGGTGACTGCAAAGCCTATTGTAAGAATCAAAGCCTGCCAAGTCCTCTCTCTGCTTCTTGCTTGAAAACCCCATAAAAACTTCCCTCTTTGAGCCTTTGAGGCCTGACATCTTTCTAAGGATTGATTACTTGCCAATGGCCTCAGCTGTAAATACATCTGCTTCCAAATCCTGGGTGTCATTTCAGTGTTTCTGTTTACCACAGCATCATAATTATTTAGGTGCAATCACTATTTTTCTCTCTGTGTAAGTCATTTTATTTTTCATTGATGGTAACGATGCACATTTGTATCTTACATTTGTAAGATACAGGTGATCTAGACATCCACATAGAATCAGCCACACTAATTAATGTACCGGGTGCACACAGGTACCCTGTGCTCTGTATGAAAGCCGCTGAGTGATTCACTGTACTCAGCCGAGGTATGCATGATGGTTCTGGAACCATCTGGAAGTTGGCCACTCTGGCATGGCAGGTGCTGGCAGCGACCCTTGTCTTGTTTCTTAGTGATGCAGAAAGTGGAAGGGAAGTAGCAAAGGCAACTCTTGGCGTTCATTTTGGCAAATGTATTCCTACTCATAGCAAGGCGAACATGACAGCGAAATCGAGGAAGGGCTGGGCTCAGTGCAGCAAATTGATCAGGGTTCTAGGCATCTTCTCAGCCCAGAATCCTGGGCCAAGGTGCTGGGCCAGCTGCATCCTGCAGGAGGCCCCCAACATCAGGAAAGGAGAGCGAGGAAGAGACTGCACTGCTCTTCTTCAGGGGAGCAAAAACATAATATAAAGCTTGCCATTTTAATCAATGCAAACGTACAGCTCTGTATCTTTAAATGTATTCACATTGGCACATAGTCATTGCACCATGGACCCTGGGACCGATCACCACTGTCTTTCCAGCCTTCCCGCTCCACTGCAGGCACCTGGAAGCCACGAAAGGAGCAAAGCAATGTGTAGCCGCATCTGCTGTAGTGAGAGTACTGTTTTGAAGAAAAAGAATTCTATAGCATATAGAGGTTGTGTGTCTTTAATGTGACTCTTTTTTTGCTTTTTCCTGACAGCTTTGAAGGTTCTGTCTTCTTGAGAGACATGCAGGATTTGGCTGCAGCATCCTGGGAGAGTCTGTTGCATCGTAGGCAGCTGGTGGCCTACGGGCCTTGCTTGCCTGTGTGTTGAGATCTCTCCTCACACTTGGGAAGTTGCTATTGCGATGTCTGAAAGCAGACTTTTCTATTCCATGTGTGCTGTCTTCTTATTTCTAACTCAAACTGTCCTTAAATTAGACCTCTTAGCATCCTCTAGTAGCTCTTGTATATGTTTTTCTTATTCTTTTATCATTTTTAAGGCTTCTCTGAGTCATTTGTAGTGAGTTTCCATTTTATCTTTGATGTCAGAAACCTGTTTTCACATTAGTCGGTTCTGCTGTTTGAAATTCTATAAAAATGTTTGCGCCTCCGTCATTTCTGTTGGGCACCTTTCTGGTGCCTTTATCTTTGGTAAATTTGATATTTTATTTTGAACCACTCTGGTCAGCTTTTCCACCCCCTACCCCCACACTGGTTACTTTGCATGTCATTCCCACTATCCATTGTGCCATATTCTCCTTGAATTCAGTGAATGTCTTCAGCTCCTCTTCAATCATCTGCGACAGTGTCACTGTCTAGTGTCTGCTTTCCTTTCCATAACGCCCCATGGATCTGCTTGGGGAGAGCTGGGAGTCTCTGGGGGCATTGTACTATCTTGTGTATGTGTGTGCATTTAATTTGGTTCTGAAGGTTGAGGTTAAATCAAGTGAGGGCAGTTTATTGTTGATATGAGGATCTCTTCGGTCCTTTTTTGCCTTATTAGATTTGGATATAATCTGAAAAAGCATGTAGATTTTCAGATAAATTTTCACACATTTACCTCTTGTTAGAAATACTGACTTCCTGTTTTAAACTCATTAGCTGAGAACTCACTTTCTAGCTGTATGGTAACTTCTTTTCTCAAGTCATGTAGAATCATAACAACCCTGTTTTGCTAGTCACTTTCCTGTTGCTCGCACAAAATGCTCAACACTCTTAAGTCAGAGGAAGAGAGGTTTGCTTGTTTTATGGTTTCAGGGGGTTCAGTTTATAGCTGGCTGGGTCCAAGGCAGAAGCCGCCCTGTGGAAGGGCCAGGTGAGGCCAAGCTGCTGGGAGGAGCTGGGCCAGAGCGCCCTCTTCCAGGTCACACTCCCACTGCCTCTTTAGAACACTGCAGTGCACATGAGGTTTTTGGGCGACAGCCTAGATCTAAACTGTAACATTTGCTTTAGTCCAGAAGGAAGCCATAACCTCAGCATATGTACAGTGTGTGAAGATTTCTAATAGTTTTTTGTAAACTTTGCATGCAGAAGAACTTGCCTGGCAGCCATATAAACAATTAGACAAAGCAAACCACCCAGAATGATATATAGGGGTAGTGACTAAATGTTAAAATAAAATAACAACCAATGAAAATGAATTTTCAGTGATGTTAATGGTAAAATGAACACTTAAAAACACTGCTGATAGATAATAAATTGGCCTCCCTCTGAAGAAATATATATCCAGAACACACAGATATACACATAACTATATGTATATGTGTGTTTCAAGAATACAGACCATAATTTCAGTTCTAAGGAGATATTTTAAAGAAATGATCAAAGTGTAACACACTGAAGTCATTATAGTTACTACATCTAAAGAACAGAAACAAATTAAACCAGTATTCAAAAATGGAAGACAATAGATTATGTTACAATTAATCTGAGATAATATTATATTTAATTATAATTTCTTGTTAATAAAAGAGTTCAAGGACCTATAAAAACAATCATGATAGTTAAGTGAAGAAAACAACATAATTTTTCCTCTGACAGGCCATTTCACTGTGCAAATCCATGCACAGATAAAAGCTGGTTATATCTGGATGTGGGAATTGGAGTTTCTGTATCCAGATTCCCACATTCAGACCAATAAGAATTCTGGTTTCATGCCCTGAGCTCCATTTTACGAGAAAAGAATAAATCACAAGTAACTGAATTAATGTGAAGAATTTGTTTAAAAGTGCACGTCCCAGGGTAGCCTGTGGGGACCAAGCTGCTTCTTCTGTAGCTCTTAGAAACAGCTTGCTCCATTGTGACCCTGAGCATAATGTTTTGAGGCGCCTTCGCAATCAAGAATGGTTTTGCCCAGTATGGTTTTAATTTCAGATAAGCAAATTGTCCTCTGTTGCTGGGAGCCTGGTGGCCTACGCGTGGGCACATGCAGGCCTAATGGCAGCAGAGAGTTGGCTAAGCAGCCGATGCTGCATTCTCCCAGTGCTCTGGCGATCAAAGATTTGCCGTCTTGGGAAAGTGAGTTCTAGTCACATAAAGGTTTAAACTTCCACTAGTATTTATTGTGTTAGTGGCTCCTACATGGCCCCAACCGTACTCCCCCTACAAGGAGACTCACGGGTGGATGGTGAGGAGAAAGGAGCTTGCAGGCGTTTGCAGGCCACCAAGAACACCGGCTCGCGCCTATGGAAGGGATAACGTTCAGCCTGCGTGCACTGGGCAGACGGACCTCCTGTGTGTCGCACGTGCTGTGACTTCCCACCCGCCTGTCGCTGGTGGAGCAGCCGATGTGACCAGCGGAGGGCTGGCGTCTCTCCAGGAAGTGAAAGGCTCCTTTTCATGAGTGAGCTGCCATATGTTTTGAGTTGCTGCCGACTCTTTTTAGGTTGTACAAAGTGGCCACAGGGCTGTCTGTGGAGGGCTGTTGGTCCTGCGTCTGAAGACATGTCCTTGCGGCCCTTCTGGGTACTTTAACAGCTTGACTTGTAATTAGAGATACATATTTCAACATGGCTTTGAATCACATAAGACCTTTAAATTGAAGACAAACTTTTAAGTCAGCTACCAAAGTGGTTCTCTTTCAGAGTGTGTCTGCAGTGTCAGCATGATGTGTGGCACGATTTGGGAACACAGAGACACGGATGTCCAACCACTGCAGATCTCAGGGTTCTAGGAATTCCCCTTGATGTCCTGACGCCGATGAGAAGGCTTTCCAGGTGCCTGTCTTACTCCTGTGTCTTCCCCACCTCTTGTGCTTCCTGCATGTCCTAGAAATGCATCAGAGCCGATAAACCATCCAGGGTCCATGTGAAACTCCAAGAAAGCAGGCGGGTGTTCTTGTGACTTGGTTCCTCTGGGAGAGGAGGTGGCTGGAGCGCCCCAAGTCTGATGGCAAGCACTTTCCTGTGTGTCTGCTGAGCAGTTAGCGCCCGTGCCAGGAACGCCCCTGGGGGCAATGACAGGTCCTTTGCATCTGTTGTGGAGAGATTTGGACCCTGGAATTACATGGTGGATCTAGCACTGCCTCTGAGCTTAATGGGGCATTGGAGAAGTGACAACTACATGAAACAGTTAATCAATTAATTAATAAAACGGTGCCTAGAAGAGCAATTTGCATAGCATAATTTGAACTTGAGAAATTAAATCTGTGGGAGTGTTCAGCATGGAACTAGACTTCCAACAAATGCAAGTACCTGTTGTTACAACACAATAATATAAAGTCCTCTCTGGGACCAAAAATGCCCTTATGCAAAAGTGGGGTCCAGGGAGATGGCTCAGTAGAACAAAGGCTTACCTGGCAAGTGCAAGGGCCTGAGTTCGATCCACGGGTCTGCCAAGAAAAAAAAAAAAAAAAGAAGGTAGATACCTGTGCAAAAGGCCAGGTGTAGAGGTAGCTTAAACTAATTCTCTAAAAATTCACTATACCATTCATCAGAGTGGTGCTTTGTTTTGGTGAAAGCCTGGGCTGTTTGCTGAGATACACTTGTGGCCCTTTTCACCCTTTCTTTTGAATCAGGGTCACGCTGGGCTGGAGGCTGTCCTTGAGCTCCCCACCTGCCTGCCCCAGCTTGCTGAGCGGCTGAGAGCACAGGTATACATGCCCACACCTGGCTCAAATTGCTGCTTTTCTTAAAACACAAAATCAAGCCAAACTGTTCCTTCCCTCAGCCTTGACTGCATGTTTGATTTTCTTTTTCCATCAGTTTATTTATCCTAAAAATATTTATCAAGACTTTAATCTGTCCCAGACTCTGTACTTCATGCTGGAAATACAAAAAAGACAGCACCTCTGACCCCAAGAGGCTCAGGGCCTAGGCAGCCTGAGTAAGCAGACAGTTACAGTGCAGTGCTTCTAGAGCACCCCTGTTGCACTTATTTATTTAGATGTCTTCTTCTATTTATGCAGATGACATGATTTGAATTATGGGAGCAGAGCTTACATCTCGTACAGTCTTGGTTCTCTTACATCTGGGTCGCATTTGATGTGCTTAAATATATGCACTTAAATTAAGCAAAATCTGGCAAGTGGTGGACCTAATGGTGTTTACCTTTAGTTTTTGACTCTGTAAAATAAAACTTCCATGTTTTTTAAAAACACTATGAACATTTAACCCAAAACGATGTAGACATATCTGAAATATCATGTCTTTGAAACATTTTTATTCTAGAGAACAAAATCAGTTCTTGTGTGCAATGCATCCTGTATTCCACCCCACTCCCCAGAATAGGGGATTGAACCCAGAGCTTTTGCACTGAGCTACAGCCCATTTCTTAAAAAATAAAAAATAAAAAAATTAAATTTTGAGTCATGATTTCACTTAATCTCTGAATTGCCTGTGCTGGGCTCAAGTTCGCGGCCCTCCTACCTCCTGCCTCAGCCCACCAGAGTGTGGAGTCGCGTGCAGGTCCCATCACGCCTTTTCTGAGGCCCTGCTTCCTTATCTCTAAAAGGGGAATATAAAGAAAAAATAGACCTCATATATCTTAAAATAAAATTAGATTAAGTCATGTATAAAAATTGTTTTAGAAACTATGAGATACAATATCAAGGCTGAATCACAGAGTTAACTGATCAGCAGAAAAATACTCTGTGGTAGGCGAGATCATTTCTCTGTGCCCCCTCTATTCCTGGGGAATACCCTTTCCCAATCCATAGTGCTGTGCTGTGGCCCTGCCTCTGCCTCCACAGGGAACCTGTGGGCTGGGTCTGGGGAAAGGGACAGAGGCGCTGTGGCCATTGGTGTGGCTGGGGCATCTATAGCAGTCTACAGGAGGCCTTTAGCTCCGAGAAGAGTAAGAAATCACACTGCCGCGCTGATCTCCGCTTTCCTAGGCCGGCTGCTTGGCTTCCCTGTACATCCATGAGCTGCCCAGGTTGTCTCTTTTTTCTTTTTCACATATTCCTTTCCTTTGCTTGACACACCCACAGCTTTCATTTCTATGCTACTATGATTATTAGTTGACAAAAAGTCTCTGCAGGTTGATTTTAATTAATCTTTTGCACTACTTATCTAAAATTCACCCTACACACACTTTGAAGGTGTAGTGGATGAGACATTGTGTCAACTTGGCTGGATGACTAGGTGGCAGTTCTGGCTAGTGGGGTCCTTCCCTGCGTGGGGCACCATTGGTTCTGCCCCCTAGAGGGACTCAGCACAAAAGGCCATATAAAGGGGCTGAGCAAGGAGTAGACGTTCCACTTTGTTTGGAGGAACTTCAGTCTTCACGTTTGGCTAGGACTTCATTGCCTAGCTTGCAAGGACTTGGACTCTGACCTCTGGTTTAGATCCTTCAGCTTCAGTCGCAGACTCTTCAGTCTTCTGTCACAGGCCCATTAGCTAATAAATAGAGATGCAGGGAGCTTCAGACCTTGAGACTGAATTTTTCAGTCTGAGGTGTGCAGATGCTCTCTGCACGCTCCCTCATCTGACTCTGTAGCTGACTGTCATAACCCAGTCTTGTAATTCCTGGTACATTGTATATCTTGTGTTAATATCTGTTCCTTATAGTAAATCTGTTCTTCTAAGTAAAACCCTGACCAATACAGAAGGTGTAAGACATATTGGCTTTTGAATTTTCAAATTTCTCTCCTGGAGGACTTGCTTGTTCCAGCACCTGTAATCCCAGGGAGGAGCCTGTCAATTCAGTTTCCAAGCAGTTTTCAGGTGACAGAGAATGGTAGTGGTAAAGCTGATGATGGGGGTTGTGGGTGGAGGATCGCTTGTCTCTCAGTTAGCTCTGTTGGGTGGGCACAGGGAAGGAGATGCTGTCACTCCTGCCCAGGGAGGCTGTAGTGTCTAGCAGAGTTGGCCTGCCAGGAAAGAGGCAGCAGCCCCAAACCCCTGAAGCTGTCCTCTCCATGCCCTTCTCTGTCTACGTCACTCGCAGGTCGTGCCCACAGGAAAATCCAGCAGTGCGGGTCAGCCTCTGGGGGCACAGCGAGGGGCCAAGAGTGGAGTTCGGTAGTTGGACTCTCCTGGTCTCTACTGAGCTGTCACACAAAAGCTTCATGCAATCACAGGTGTGGCTTTGGAGAGGTGATTGTAGCACAAGAAATAAACTCCCAGACTGTTAGATGTCAGGTACAAGTGTGTTATCTAAAATTGAAGAATGAGTTTTAGGAACAATAGCAGTTAAGAGCAGAATATATTTATTGAGGAAAGAAAACTTCTGGTCTGGGGAGATAGGTCAGCTGTCTAAGCACCTGCCTGGCAAACACAAGGACCTGGATCCAATCCCTGGTACTGCCTGCCATGCAGGCCCCGGAACACCAGGTGAGCCATGCAGTATGAGTCTGAGCTGTGTAGTGAGACTCTGTAGCACATACGCAGATAAATTAAACATTAAAAATTGGAAAGAAAAAGAGCTTCTGTCTGAGAAGGGACAGAAGGGGTCCTGAGTGGATTGCTGAGGACTCTGCCTTTTCTATAGAGCAAATCCACCAGGTGAGGTGGGTCTAACATGGGACAAATGGAAAATCACAAGGTGGGCATGAGGTGGACAAAACTTAGGTCAACTGATAAGATTAGGAGAGCAATTAATTGCTCAGATAAAACTGATTAAATCAGGATCAAATGGGGAAGTGAGTGCCGTAGCAAGTGGGCATGAACACAGAACAAGGAGGCTGGGGCCGTGGCTCTTCCTGACCTCCTTAGGGTGATCGGCACCTATTTATGATATCAGTGCCCAATGCTTGACCTTGGGAAGTACGTGGGTGCCTTTGTGTCGTCTTCTGTCTTGAGGTCAGTCCTCAGCTAACATGCTGTCTGCCCTGCAGTGGTGGGGTAACAGTCTTTTGCAGTGGTTGTGTTAGGGTTCATATCCAGCTGCCACCCAAAGCCTTATGCAGTCATGCGGTGGCTTCTAGAGGTTGTGACTGATGCATGATTCAATGCTAGGGTTATGAGTGTGACTGCTACACCCGCAGGCCGCCTGAATGCAAGGTGAGGAAGGAGAGAGGCCGCTGGTGCTGCTGCCACTGCTCCTCCCTTGCTGCTCTTGCTGTTTGGCTGCTTTCTGTCACCATGAACATGGCATCTGCCATGCACCACTCTGCCTTGCAGCCAGCCATGTATGGACTGAAACCTCCACAGACTGTGAGCTAAATAGAGCTTTCCTTCCCTAATTTTCTAGGTTTCAGGTATTTTGTCCCAGCAACAAGAGAAAAATAACTGAGACAGGCTCCCTCGAGGGTCCAGCCCTGTCTGATTGTGTGTAATGGTTTGACCTCACTTAGCTGCCTATAACAATTGGATCAAGGGGGTGTGGATTCATCTACCGAGGAGCAGATAGCTGAATGTGATATTGGGTGATGAAGCCTGATTGGAGGAGGAGGTCACTGGGGGTGTGGCCTGGCAGGATCCAGCTCCTTCCTCCTCCCTTGATCCCATTCTATTCCCTGCTTCCCTTCTAAGAGCAATTCTGTTCTGCCAGGCCCCTCTGCCTTTCCACTCTGCCTTCAAGCCAACCAACTGTGGACTGAGGTCTCCACAAACTGTGAGCCAAGTAAACCTGTCCTCCACAGAGTTGTGGGTGTCAGGGTTGTGTCTCAGCAACAAGGCAGTAAGACAAAGACTAAGACAAGCAGAAGATCAGAACACACTAGCATGTGGTTGTGATTAGCGATTCATTGGCAAATCATTTAATCTAGATCAGGTTTTCAAGTCAGCCCTTTTTGTACCTCAACCAAAGTCAAAAAATTTTAAGCAGGAGAACAGGTATGACAATTCAATCTTTTGAGTCTGCACACTGTGCTCTCTCTACTGCACCAGCAGATCTTCAGTCTGGTTTAAGCTGGAAGCACACAAGGATGGAAGTTGCGAAGTTGAGTGTAAGTTTATCTTCCCTACCAGAAGCTGGAAGCTGGGCAAGTGGGTTAGAGCTCGTTGCAGGTGTTGGCAGAACATGCAAAACTGCACAGCACAGGAGCAAGGTGGAGGGGCTGGACCAGAAAGGAAGGCATAGCCCAGGATGATCCTTGAGAAGAGGAAGTGCCGTGATTTCTTGAGTGAGGACAAGGAGGGATGAAGGTTCATGCTGTGCACCAGTTGAGGCACACATGGAAGAGACACTTGGAATTAGACAGATTAGTTTTCCCAAGTGAATGACAGAGGTAAAGACAGAGCTGGAGAGGACACAGAAACAAGTCACCCTGGCTGTCCCTTCCTGAAATGTGGTCCTTCCGCCACCCTGGTTCTGGCAGCCTGTCTCTGCCCTTGTGCGCTTTGCTTCTGTATGGCAGTGCTCATGACAATAGCGAATTCAGGAAGAACACCTGGCCAGCGCTCCTCTGACACAAACAGCACAAGGTGACCGGCTCCTCGTAGCTAGGCTGCAAGGCTAACTGAATGCACCACAGTGGTGTCAGATCTCCCTGGCCTTGAGGTCCAATTCTTCCACTGGATCTGGGCCACCTTTAGCACATCCAGAGTCTCCCAGAGCCTTTAGAACTTCAACTCTGAGGCAGAGAATGGCTTAGTCCCTGTCTCACTGCTGAGATGGCCTCAACAACAATAGCATGCAGGAGAAAGGCTGCATGTTGCTCACAGTGGAAACATCTGTGCGTAGTCGGCTGGCTCCCACGCAAGGCAGCGTGGCTGAGGAGCCTGGCAGACAGGAGGCACAGGGGAAGCTGAGAAGGGAGGCCCAACCTCCTGGGCCACGCCAACCACTGCCCTGGCCAGAGCTGGCTACTAACGGTATATGTCAGCCTTGAGCCCAACATCCAGGCCTGGCCGACAGGTACCCCTATGATCCCAGGAGGCCGTAGGGGGCATCTAGGTGTAAACTCTAACAGAATAATAAGTACTATCTGGCTTGTTATTATTTTTTAACTTTCCTAAGCAACTAACCTAGTTGACCATAGATTTACAACATGACTCAAGGTAAAATAAAGAAAATATTGGCATCTCTTTCCTCAGTACAGGAAGAAGGAAGATCTTTGATTTTTAGAGTAAAGCAAAACTGGCTGAAAGAAGAGTCTGTGAGGTCAAATGTGGAGAGGCTGGCTTGATCAGAATAGAACAGTTAGGGGGAGAACAGGTACTGAGTTTACAAAAGCAGGCAAACTTTTGCTTCATTTTGAAGAATCAGTGGAAGAATTGTGTTTCAAAGATATGCTTATGTGACATATATAGAAACAGGACCTTTCCCTAGATGAAGCCTTCATGAGTTTTTTAGGATCCTTATGAACTGTCAAGAAGGGAAATCAGAGGTTTATTACTTAGGAAGACTTCTTAGGGAGTCTTATTTTAAAGTGAATATTTTGAAAGACTAGGCAGGAAAATCAATGTGTGTGCTATTTAAAAGCTGGGCCAGAGTTAATATTCAAAATTTGAAGGGGGAGGTAATTTCTGGCTTTAGTGGGAAGAGTAATATTAGGATGTCAGATTTTTCATTTGTTTTTAAACTTTCCATAGTAGGGATACCCAGTAGCCCAGAATAGTCCAAAAATCAAATTTCAAATGAAGTATATGACATTTATGTTTAAAAGTGTAATTCACAAAAGTACTATTAGTAGCTAGCCTTCAAAACAACCCTATGTGTCGTTACTGATCCGCTCAGCAACTGTGAAGGTGACGAATTTCCACTTTACAGATGAGAAAAGTGAGTCCTCAAAGAACTTACCATTTTGCCGGTGTTACCAGGCCTGGAATTGGTGGTCTCGGGCCTGGAAGCTGAATCTGAGTTCTCTCTACTCTGTCCCATTGTCCCATCAGGAGAGGCCATCCTGGAGGCAGCTGCTTAGATCCAGAAGAATGTGAGCTGCAGGGACAAAGAGGATGCATATCGTCCGACCTTGGGGGTGGCTACGGGCCAGTGCGGGCCAGCCTCGAATACTGGCCATCTCTCTGGAAAGAGAGTGGCAAAAAGGAACCTTTTGACTGTAACCAAATTCTGTCTTGGGAAGCCCATTTCCCCTGGTCCTTGAAATTCTAGCATTAAAAATGTCAGTGGAGCTAGGGGCTCAGAGGTGGAGCACTTGTCTAGCAGGTGTGAAGTTCCAGATTTAATCCCCAATGCAAAAAGAAAACAAAACAAAACAAATAAAAGTATGTGTTTGTGTGTCTTCAAACATAGAATGTAGCACACATGCATCCCTGTTTATCTTTGAGATAATTAGTATTTGACACTTGTTCTCCCTGGGACAGTTAACTATGCATTGAGGTAGGAAGAGGAACTGGCTATGAATTCTGATATTCGGGGAGGGTGGAGGGAAGTTTTGGAATAGCAACAACCAAGTTCAGCAGAGCAGGGCCATGCGGCGGGGAGCACTCCGCCTCCAGGGCCAGGGGAGCTCCTCCAGGGCTGAGGGAGCTCAGGGCTGGAGGTCAGAGGTCTGGGCAAAGGCAGCTGAGATTTACACAGCTCCTGCACTGTAACTTTTACCTTAAAACTGGCAGTAAATCAGGGGTTAAGACAGACACTATGGAAAACCAGGGTGGGAGCCAGGAGCTGCTCCCTTTAGCGGGCGAGTGGGCTGAGTCAGGGGTTCTGGGGTCCCAGGCAGTAACCTTGGAGGGCAACAACAGAAAGGGCGGCGGACAGTGACATTGCACAGGCTCCTTGCGCAGGTGGAAGCTGCCTCCTGGAAGGAGCCGGAAAATAGCTGAGAGCCGCACAAGACCACCCTGCAGGGCCTGGGCCAGCCTGGCAGAGGAGAGCAAAGCTCAGACACTTGGAGCTGTGGGCGGGTGGCGCTGCAGGAGGCAGAGCTACTGGGCTGCTTGACCTCCCACTTGACTCCCGCACCCGCTGGTGATGGAGACCGGCCGGCCCGCACTTGGGCGGTGTTGAAGTGTGAGGCTCATAATCCAGCCGCGAGGGCCCGAGGCTGAATTCCATCCCTCCGTGATAAGTAGTCCGGGCAGGCCCGGCGGGGCTCTGTCAGAAGGTGCAGCTGGGATCGATACCCAGATAAGCAGCAGCGAGCCTGGAGGCTCCGAGCCAGCTGTCTCTATGGATCCTGCACGCACGGAGCGGGATTCTTTCCTATTCAGGCGCGGGTCGGGAGCAGCCTGGATCCCCAAGGCCTGAAATGGAAGGGAGGGATGCACCAGGCCACGCCAGAGGCTGGGTGATGGACCTCCGCCAGGCGGCGAGGACTAAGTACCCTGAATGTTTCATTCTTTGTAAAAGCCAGGCTGCGATCTGCCCCTGTCTGGGCCAGGACCCCCTGTGGACCCCATCACAGCACTTTGCTGTGTGGGCTTCGGGAGGATCTTGTCTCAGGACACCGTGAAGAGGAAAACGGAACCAAACAGGAACAAAAGTCCCTTCACGCCCTCTTCCTCCACTGCTTCCTTTGGCTATGTACGAGTACACTTCGGAAATGAAACTGCCAGGAAGGACAGACTGCGGCAACTGCGTCCTGCATGGGTGACACCCACTCCGCGGGGGGTCAGCGCAGAGAGCACAGGGGGACAGGGGCGCAGAGCCTGCTGTCCCAGGAGTGCAGCTCTGCACTGAGCAAGAGGGGGCGTTGGCACACGAGGGGCCGCATGCCCATGGCCCAGCTCCAGGGAAGGCTAATCATTTAGTGAGAGAGACCCAGTGTCAAAGTGTAGGAAATAAAAAAGGATTAGGGATGTAGGTCAGTGGTAGCAACTTGCCAGGTCCCAGCACACACAAAGACCTGAGTTCAATGCTGGCTATTGCAAAGGGGGATGGGAAGGGGGAGAGAGAGAGAAGAGAAGAGAATGGGGTGGAGAGAGATAGAGTCAGAGAGAGAGAGAGAGAGATACAGGTAGAGAGAGAGAGACAGAGGGGCAGAGACAGGAGACAGACAGAAAGAGGGAGAAAGCAAGAGGAGGAAGAGGAGGAGGAGGAGGAGGAAAGTCAAGTGAAGATTCATAGTTTCCTAGAGGCCCTCTACTGATGAAGTAAATTCTGAAACATTCCTTTTTCTCTCTCTCCCTCTCTTCTCTGTCTGTCTGTCTCTCTGCCTGGTCCTGCTCACACAGCCTTCCTGCCCTGGCCTCCTAAGTGTCTGGATTACACTGTACACTGTCACCTTCAGCTAATTTTGCAACATTTTTGGTTATTTTGTGTGGTATTTATTCGTCAGAGGTGGAAAGAGACATTTTCCGATTTACTGACCAAGAGTCAGATTTCCTCACCAAATCTTCTAACTATGTGCAAAACGAGGAATACAATGGATTCACCAAACACGGTTGCCCTAGATCACTGAGAAGTACTTCTGAAGCAAGAGCTTTCAAATGAGAAAGTTGGAAATCTGAATTGGAGATTGTGTAGACTGGGCCATAACTGCTGTAATAATGTCAAATAAAAAAATAAAGAAAAAAAAGAATGTCGATTGCTCTGCAGACAGCTGAGGAATTTCCATTGCTTTCCGTGGATCTCTGGACAAACAGCGTCTGCGCAGCACTTCGTATCACCGACTGTTCCGACACTTCTGACCTCTACCGACAGGCAGGTCCAGAAGAGCACATCTAGCCAGCGCTCCCTGACCAACGC
>PVKA01016561.1:16550-47815 GCA_004027165.1 Ctenomys sociabilis
CCAGTCTCAGTCACAGTCTGAGCATGCCCCGGGGCCAGGACATAGGAACCCCAGTCCCTGCCGCCCACGCGGGTGCTTTGGTCTGCTGAGCTACCTGACTGGCTCTTGGAATTTATTATTGAGTGGTGGTAACAAGTAAAAGCAGATACACCCTGCTGAGCACGGTGGTGGTGCTAGGCTCCTTCACGGAACCTGTCGCACTACCCCCCTTTGGTTTTTTTTTTTAGCAGAACTGGGGATTGAATTCAGGCCCTTGCATTTGTCAGGCAAGCACTTCTTCTACTGAGCTATCTCCCTGGCCCCAAAACTTACATTAAACTCATTTACTGTTGAAACAAAAGCATTTTTTTTTTTAGATACCTGGGGTTGAACTCAGGACCCTGTGCTTCCCATCTCCCCAGACTGCTCCTTGTATTTTAAAGTAGAGCTTAGCAACCATTTCATCCTTACCTGTTCTAGAGTTTATTTAAAATTCAAAAGAAGGAATTTCATTCATGCAGTAAATCAGTCTTTGCAAAAAAGCCTCTTTTTAAAAAGATACAACTATCCATTTTTTAAAGGAAGCATCTTTGGTAGTTTTCAGTACTTTGTGTAAAGTGGATTTTGTGAGCCTGATGCCCCAGGGGTGGGGCTGCAGGAATCTTTTGCAAGCCTCAGCTTCCTCCTGTACCTAGGGAATAGCAGCATTATTTTCTTAAAGTGTAACCAGTGACTGCTTCGTATTTAAATCATGTCCCCAAGTCAGGAGCTTTGTGACAGGGTAGAGGCACTAGACATGCTCGTAACATTTAATAAAAAGAATGGCTTTATTGGAAATAAGAGCATTTGATCGATTCCTGTTACATTTGTGCCCGTAACTATTTCTCCGACAGAAACCTGGGCATTCACACATTCTGGGTAGCCACCCTGCCTCTTAAAATTAGAAGCGAAGAAAATCTCTTCGATGCGTGACCCATAGTGTCACGAAAGGAACTACAAATACTGGGAGAGCGTTATGGAACAAATGCTACCAAAATAGAGCCGCTGGCTTCTGCTAGGTGACAGTCAAAAAATAAACTTGGAGGTCGTATGTGACCTAGCTGTTGTTATGGACACACAGGTGGTGTCCTGGGGTTTCAGTGCAAGACTGCATTTCATCCATTTAGTCCTGCAGGGGATCTGGCCCTTGTGCTCCTCCTATTTCCATTTGAAAACTAATGCTTGAACCAGACATCTGCATTTCAGTGGTAATAACAAGGCATCGAGTTCCTCTTTGCCCTGACCAGGTACCTTTGCAGTTCTCTCTGCCTGTGCTCTGGAAAACAACCCAGGATCTGAACTCCTGTGAGGACCTGTCTGATCTGGGCACTGCCAAGAAAACCTAAGTGGTTTATCTTCCACTGCAATGTGGCGGACTGCACAGCTGGGGCCGATCAAAAGGGATAACAGGTCTGAGCCCTGGAAAGAAACCACAAGGAAAAGCCACTTCCAACTAGGCGTACTATTCACGTGTTCTGCACCTGGGTTGGGATTTTTGTTTAATTCTTTAATAAATAAGTCTCGATTGCTTTTTCAGTGTGAATGGGTCAAAAACCCAGAAAGCAAAGCCCAGCCCTAGCTTTCCTCACGAAGATGGTTACCAGCACGTGGAGGCTGGCCTGCCCGAACTCCTGGAAACTGTGGCTTTCAGGTAGCGCCCCAGGAGTGCTGGCTGGAGCTGTCTGCTGATACCGTGCCTTCCTTCCCTTCCCGCTGGCAAGCTGGGCCCTCCCTCCAAGTGCCCGCCAGAAGGGGCTGGGAGCTCCTAGCGTCCGCAGACCCGCCTCGCAGACCCACCTCGCAGACCCACCCACTGCCACCACAGTCTGCACCTACTTGCCCTGTCCTGACTGGGATTGTGGTTAGAAAGAAAAACAATGGCTGTCAATGCCACTGTGTAGAAAGGCAGAGGGAGGAAATGACAGAGACACAGGAAACGAGTGCAGAGAGAGTGTTTCTTACACAAACAAGCTCAGGGAGGGCCAGACTGGGAAAACAAAGGTGAGGGCCTAGAGAACAGCCCCAGGCCATGGGAGAGCAGGTCAGCAAGGGGACCCCAGAGAGCCTGAGCTGGGGACCTCAGCACCTGCACTCTTTGGGGACTCAGGGCTCCTGCAGGCCAAGACAGTGAGGGCTGAGAATGGAGCAGAGGGCAGCAAAGCCCTAGGCTGGCCATGTCCCACCTCAGACAGTCAGAAGCAAGAGCTTGGTGGTTGCTATGTTCCCTGCTATCCCTACCCACGCAGCAGGAGACCGCAGCCTGCACTTGGAGGGGCCCCTCCTGCCCATGCCTTTGCACACTGCACTTCTCCCTTGCCCAAAGTGTGCCCTCCTCTCCTCTGACCGATCTGTGTGCCAGGCTGGCTTCTCTGGTGTGGGTTTCTGTCAGAGGTATCCATGTTTGCCTTCAGTGGGAAGAATCCTTCCTTGCCATAGGTTCCATATTCCTGTTCTTTCCGTAGGGCTATAAGCTAGGGCCTCAGCACCGGCCCGTGTGTGGTGGGCATTCAGAAGGGGGTGCCACTGTAGGGGAGGGTCCCAGCTGGATTTCTGTCCCCAGGAGGTGCACCTCTCTTGGCCTCTGGCTTCTGATGGTGGCCCTTTCTTGCTAACCCTTCTTAGCCACTGGGGCCACCCTCTTTCTTTTTCTTCCACAAGTTCTAAACAAGGGGGCAGGGAGGGTTTAGGTAGGGTACTAGCAGCCCCCTCTGCCCACTTCCTAGGTGTGGGAAAGCGGTGAGTTAGGAGCAGGCCCTCTGTCTGGTGGGTCCTCATCTAGAATATTCCTCTGTGTGGTCTTGGAGATCCCACCCCAGTCCTCCCCCACTGAGGTGATCCAGGGCGCCCGGCTGAAGGAGTGCTTAGAACAATTCTTTGGTCAAAACTACCTGTACACCACACCCACTGCCAATGAAGATGACTGGTCTTCATGTGTGCTACATTAGTGTATGTGCGAGTGTGTGTGTGTGTGTGTGTGTGTGTGTCTGCGTGCGCGTGTGCGCGCGCATGCAACTACCGCTATTTTCCTAATAAGATACAAATATAAGCTCTTTTTGCTCAAAGGCCAATGCAGCCATGTGTATGACGCTCTCAGGAGTGTAGGGAAAGCCATCGAGGCCTGGAGGATGTGATTCAGAAGCCGTCAGGGTTATCTCCTGAGGAAGGATGTCATTTTGAGGAGAGCCCTTCTGTGAGTTCTGACAGTCACATCCACCATATAGTTGGTTATTTTCTCACTTTCATTTCATGATTCCCCTTAATTTTTCCCAAGTGTTCAGGGACACGTACAAGCCCACACCTCTTCCCACAGTCAGGTTATAGGGAAAGTGAGAGATGACAGCGAATGGGTGTGAGGTGGACCCTCCCCCACATTGGACCCTTCCTCACAACGTCCTTCCCCACGGGATCTTCAAGAGGAAGCAGAATTTTGTGTTGATCAGCTTTTTGTCACTGTGACAAAATACCAGAGAATAAAACTTAAAGGGAGAAAGGTTTATTGTGGCTTGTGGATTCAGAGGTTTCAGCCCGGGGTCAGTTGGCTCTGCTGCTTGGTTGTAGAAGCGTCATGGCGAAGGCTGTGGTGGGGGGAGCTGCTCGTCTCATGGGGGCCAGGAGGAGGAGTCAGCGGGAGTGGGCATGTGCTCGTGGCTCTGCCCCCTTCTGTGGTTGGTCCCTTGTGGGCTCTCCCTTCGAGCAGGTCTTGCCTGAGTTTGCTGGCCCATACAGGACTCACGTCCAGGCGTGCCCTCGTAGACGCACCAGCAAGGGTGAGTTGTTAATGTCTTGGTGCTCCCCAGTCCGGCCAAGGTGCCTGTCGTGATCCTCAGGACCTAGCAGCCAGGGGGCCGAGCCGAGGCAGCGAGCACCCCTTAGTTGCTCGAGCGGTGGTCAGCTAGCCGATGTGAGACAGAGTAGACCAGGAAAGTAACTGCCGTTGGAGACTGCAGGGAATCCCATGTGCGGTTAGGTGGCGATGTGCGGCCCTCTGGTCACATTGCAGAGCTCATGGGGATTGCTGCATCCAGAGTTCTGAGATGCGAAGTGACCAGCTTTTTTATTTTTGTATTTTAGGGAAGGGTCTGCAGGGTGTTCAGGGTCTCACTGCTAGATCGGACCAAGAGCTGGGATTACAGGCGCGCCACCACACCCAGTCTCAATTGCCATCTCAGCTCACCCCAGGAGTGGGGCCGGCATGGCAGTCCCGGGGATTGAACCCCCGCCCCTGTGCCCAGTGCTTTAATCCACTGAGCTATTTGGCTGGCCCATCACTAGCTTTCAATGTGGTGAATAAATACACTTTTATCACTGATAATTTTTAAAAATAGGTCCTTACTTGTATCTTTAATCACTTAAGAAAACACAAAATATATTGACTCCTTGAGCTAAGCAGACAGGCACGAAAACTCAAGTGAAGGAAGCAAATAGATGACGCCTCTTTTCCAGCGCACAACCTTTCGAGGCAGCTTTCAGCACGGGCAGCGTTTGCCTCCATATCCCAGCTCTGCAAGAAGCCGCTCCCTTTGCCGCGCTGTCAGCCCACGCTGCTGACGCCAGCCGCCCTCCTTGATGGCCTCACTGCCGTAGCTCTGCAGGTGGAGCTGAGCTGGAGTGAATTTCTGATGTTAAGTCCTGTCTCTAGCCACTCGGAAGAAGTAAGCCTGGGGTTGATTTTCAATTATTTCTAAATCCTCTGGCAGTCAGGATGGTAGACCAGCTCTTAATTCTTAGATAAGATTTATAGAGTAGAGATCTGGAAACTAGGAAAACAATGATTTTTTTTTTTTTTTATAAAGAAAAGTTGAGTACTCGGCCACCCTCTCTGACTGTCCTCGGGCAATTCCTCTCCACACTAGTTTTTCTCAGAATCCACCATATCCACACACAGGATTTTCAATAGATGATAGACGTGAAGGAGCCCTGAGAAACTTCCAGTGCCACCTCAATTGATGCCCTCAGCAGGCGGGGGCGACGGTTCCATTATCCAGGCCTCGGAGGCCACTTCCGGGGAAACCAGTCCTGACTGTGGCTTTAGATTTGCGGATTTGTGTGCCGCTCTGAGCCCGGCCACCAAGGGCTCTCAGGGTGTGACCACCGCTGACACTACTTTTTTCTTTCCAATCCTGGAAAATGTAATATTTGAGCGCTAAGTAGACATATTATGCTAAAAAGTAAACCTATCTTGATTTATACTGAAAACTCATGTGCAGAAGAACCATTACTTTGATTAATTTTAAAAAAATCACTGAAACATTTTCAGGTTGAAGGAGATAAACCTATGCTTATCTCCTTTGGGGCTGGGCATGTTGACACATGCACCTAGAACAAACCGCAAAGTACAAATTCCCTAGATATTATCCCTTAATAAGTCTTTGATTTTTCTCTACCAAGCCATTTTTCTAGAGTAAGCATCAGATTTAAAATCACATTTTCTGGTATCATTTTGATCCCGTGTCACTCAGAAAACCATATTCATTGTGTATTTGGTTTGCCCCTTGGGTTTGTGTCCTTAGTTTGGTTTCACAATTGTTACAAATATTGGTGAATATTGATGTCAGCTTTCTACAAGCCTGGGATTTGAGGAGAACAGGGGTGACTAAAATAGTCATCAGGGGTGACTTAATCATAACACTTAAGTAGTAAGGATACAAAGATGGGTGATTTTTGTGAACTAGTGCTTGAAAAGAATCAGTTCCTTATTAAAAGCAGTCTCATTCCAGCAGAAGCTGAGGAATGGGAATCGAGCCTCTCAGCCGGCTGCTGCATAGGATGTACTCAGGCCAATGTATGCTTTTCAAAAGCGATTCTAAGGGGCAATACAAATTTTCAACCACTCTTTCTCATTCTATAAATTTCCCCCATTTGTGTTTCTTCTTGTTTTATGCCAAGGCTTGTGGTTTTCTTCCAGGCTTTCCTATGACATAGAAAGCTTTTAATTTGGCACTTAACCTTCACT
The DNA here is from genome assembly GCA_004027165.1 of Ctenomys sociabilis. Classification (NCBI taxonomy): domain Eukaryota; kingdom Metazoa; phylum Chordata; class Mammalia; order Rodentia; family Ctenomyidae; genus Ctenomys; species Ctenomys sociabilis. The sequence goes on from PVKA01016561.1 coordinate 22,522, forward strand.
TGGATTTTAATTAAGAAAAAACTGGAATGGGATGTCACATAAGAGAAGGGACATCTTCCGTGAGTGTTTTTGGCACATGCTGGGTGGTGGTGCCCCAAAGGCCCTAAAAGGAGTTTCCCTCAGAAGTTAGGCTTCAGTGGCTAATAATATCCTTTGGGGCTGGGCATGTTGACACATGCCTGTAAGCACAGCACTCGGGAGGCTGAGGCAGGAGAATCTCTGAGTTCCAGGCAAGTCTGAATTACAAAATGAGCTCAAGAACAGCCTGAACTGCTCGGTGAGGTCCTGTCTCAAAGTGACAAACAAAACAAATTCTTCTAATTCTGAGATATTATTTTGAAGAACTAAGCTAATGAGATCGTATTTATCTCTGGCTTTTATTGCCTACTAAGTCCATCTGTATGAAGGGCTTGGTACCCTCTCAGTGTTGTGCTGCCTGTTGCTCTTCTATTTATGTGGGCATGGACATGGCTTTAAAGCCATGTGATAGTCGGGGATGCCTGCTGGTGGTCACCATGCTTCCCAAAGGGAAAACGAGCAACTCCAGAGCAATGGCCTGACATGGGTTCTGGAAACTCAGACCAAGAAGCAAGTGGGCAGAAGGGAAGACAGGTAGATCATAAAGATGATTTCAATTCAAATTTCAGAAGTAAATGTCTAAGAGAGTGGGACACGTGCAGTCATGAGTTTTCACCAGCAAAGCCCAGCAGGCATGAGCCAGTCTGTGGGAGAGAGCTGCATGGGTGCAGTTCCGAGCTCACGACTGGTCAGCTGGGGTACTTTCCCAGCATGAGTTAGGTCTCAGGGAGGAATATATACTCAGAGGCATAAGTGCCTGCCTGGCAAGCTCAAGATCACAAGTTCGATCCCCAGTACTGAAAAAAAAATCGATAGACAGATGATAGACAGATAGATGGATGGCTGGATGGCAGATGACAAATACATAAGAAACTCTGACCCTAAGCTATAGTCACACAAGTTTAGGACTAGTGGAAACCTGAGAGATAACCTTGTTGGCTGATTCTCAACCTGCTGGTCCGGTGGAGCCTCTGAGTGCTTCCCAAAGCAGCACCACGGCTTGGGGTGGGGTGCAGGCCTGTCACCCCAATTCAGAGGATGAGGCAGGAGGGTCAGAAGCTCCAACCCAAGTTGAGCAGCTTTGCTGGTGCAGGCCCAGGCTATGGAGCAGGAACCTATGTAGGAGGAAAAATTGAGAAACAGTGCCCATGTTTGGACTTCACTGATCGCGACTCGGCCAGCCATATGCCGGTCTTTCTGATCCTTTCTGAGAAGGGAAGCAAGACCTGAGGACTCCACCTTGGGGCGTAGACTCCAGGGCAAGCCCTGGCGCTGGACGCTTCTCTGCTCTCAGGACTGTCCCATGCAGGAAACCTCCGCAAGCCACCCTCCTCTCTCCTTTCTCCTCCCACCTTCCTCTCCGGATGGCCACGGGCATCCTTCCCCTTTTCACTCTGCTCTTTCAGCTCTGCATTTTCTGAATACTCACCTTGTTTCCGGAGGACAGTACCTGCTCCATGATGCGGGCACTGCAGACAGTGGTCCTTGGAGGAACCCCTGACCAGCAACCCTTGGACACTTCGAGTCCATGGAACACCCCGTTCCCAGCACGCAGCTGGGGTTGGAAGTAGCCGCAAGGGTCTCCAGGGGTGTGACCTGGTGGCCACAGTGGCTGTGCAGACAGACACTCGCAGCCCCCACTGCCTGAGGAGCTGAAGCTGCACTCTAGGTCAGCGATTGCCCACGGTCTCCCTGTGGCCTCCCCACCCTTGGGAGTTTCCGTGACCCTCCGTTGTGAGAGGAATGATTTCCTTTCCAGGAGGGACTGGCGAGAAGAGCTCTGGGCCTGGAAAGGGACACTGTGACCCTACGCTCCTCCACTTCTCCAGCCCAGAAAAGTCTCAAAGCCTCACCCCCACCCTACCTCCTTCTCTTTTCAAAATGCACCAAGTTCTGCCTGTTATCACTGCTGCTCCACCCCATTCTTCTGAGGCAGCTTTTGTGTAGGAAAATAGAGACCTGTTTTCACTGCCTTATCTGCGTCCCAGGAAAGGGGAAAGGAGCGTCTGGGCTGCTATCTGGGCCTTGCCTGGGACAATGAGACGCTGAAAGCAGGCTCCAGGGCAAGGGGCTGCCCCTCAGGCCGTTCAGAGGGCCTACGAAGACATTTAATGGCCCCTGGGGTGGGCTGCTGCAAACAGGAAGGGCATGGGCAGGGTCTGAGCTTAGCTGCCTGCTGCTTGTTCCCACAGCCTTTGATCTGCAGGCAAATGGCATCTCAGGCTCCAAGATAAGTGCCAGGCCAGAGGAGTAGGTGGCTGTGGGCTGAGGGTTGAACCTGGAGGTGTTTTACAGCCTGCCTGGGAGATGTGTGCTTGAAACTTGGGATGAAAGGTGTGTTGGGAACAAGGGACAGCAAGCTCTCCCAAAGGTTTGTTTGATTGCTCACCACACTCCTGTGTGCCCGGCAAACTCAAGTTACTTCTGGGCACCACGATAATGAGTACTGTAGGAGCTGCCTTGGCAGGGTGGCCGATGTCAAGGGCTAGGGCTTGCAGACTGCAGGTGGGGGCAGCCAGGGGTGGGCACGTGTAGACCTTCTGCCTTCTCTTAGAGTCAGATGCTTACCCCTGTCCTCCTGCCCCTGGGATGTGTGCTCTTAGGGGTGCATGGGCAATGAAGACAATGTAAGTGTCTGCTAAATAAGAAACAGAAACAAAAGCAAATGAAACCTCCAAGCACAAAGTAGAAGGTATTACTCAATGGGATAGAAGGCAGCTTTGAACCATGAGTGTGGAGAGGGGCAGTTCTTCCCACGAAGGCTGCTGGGTGGATGCTGACATGGGCGTGGCTCTAAGAGAGTGGGGAGGGGAGAAGAGGGGAGGTGGGTGCTGGGAAGGAAGGGAGGGGCTGGAAGAACTTGGGGCAGATAGCAGAGAAGAGCACAATGCCAAGGATGAACATATCCGGTGGAAAACAGTATAGTTTGCTTTAAAATGTATGTGTTGAGACAGAGAGAGAGAGAGAGGGAGAGAGTGAAGAGAGACAGAGGGGGAGAGAGAGAGAGAGAGAGACAGAGAGAGAGACAAAGACCGAGAGATACACACACAAAGAAAGAGAAGCAAAGCCGTCGTATAGAAGACTTTGAGTGCAGACTCAGGACTGAACACCTATGATCCAGCCTCAGTTAGTGCAGTTTATTTCCCTTCACAGATTACCAACCAACCTGACTTCCTGCCACCCAGATCTTGTATTCTAATGCCTGGGCTCTGGGGCACACACAGAGTATGAGAGAGACACACAATAAAAGTTCCATAAATGGCTTGACCCCTATCTGAAACTCTAAGTGGAAGGATCTTAACATTCATGTATGAATTTACACAACAAATATCTCCTAGGCTTGCTGTTTACCAGGCACTATTCCAGCAATAGGGGGACTAGCGTGGGACAAAAGACTCGAATGGTGTTGTCTCTAGGTACCCGACATTCTATAGGAAGATGCAGTCAACAGTCTCTAGACAAAGAGCTGGAAGGAAGACTAATGCAGCAGCATTAAACGAACAGAGAGGAGCCGGGGCTAGCTCCTGTGGGGTGGCCAGGGAAGACCTTCCCGGTACCTGAGTGCTGCTTGGGAATTCCAGCCAGAGGACGCTCTGCGGGAGAAGCTGGTCCAGGTAAAGAGGGTGCTAGAGGAAGGGCTGGCTCAGTCCCCTTATGATGGGCAAAGGAATACAAGGATAGTGGCGCAGGCAGGGCAGAGCCAGGGTGTGCTCCTGATCTGGAGGTCGTCTGCCACCCTGGCAGCCAGTGCTAGGTGTTGCTCAACATAGCTTTCTAAAGAGGGAGGAAACCAAGTTTGCCAAAAATACCTCCGTGGACCCTGATTTTGGTGAACAATCTTAGATTAGGAAAATCTGGCTTCAACTTCTTCTCTGCCACTTGCTGTGGCTTTGGAGGGAGACAGTGACATTTTAATATGCTGTTGAACTGTTAAGGATGAGGGCGGTTTTCAGAAGTCAGTTCCTGGTTAATCCAGAACAGGCTTTTCCTGGGAGCTGGAGCAAGCATAATCCCTCTCTGGCTCACCCTCAGCCGGCCAATCAGCACTCACAACCTGCTGATGTCAAGCTATACCTGGCTGGCGTTCAGCGTCACATGGAAGAAAGAGTGACCCTTTCAGCGTGTACAGCGGCACTACGTAAAAGGAGGCTCTCTCTGCTTGAGATTTGCTGTTAGGAGAGCCGCAGGCTCTCAGTGGCCCAAACAAGCACATGCACATGGAAAATTGAAAAATTCAGCTAACTAGCTAACGACGCTTCCTCCTCATCACGCCAATCCTCTGACGGTTTAAAATCCCTCTGAATGAAGCACTGTGCCTTTTGGCAGGTGTAGCCGCAGGTCTGGGCTTGGGCTTCATGTGGTGCATGAGATTTCTGCTACCATGGAACTGTGAAACACTTTAACATAAAAACTGTTTCTGTACTTGCACAAGGCATGCTATAGTTGCTTTTCACGTCAATATTTACTCTTACTGAACTGAAACTGCATGCACAGATAGATGCTTGGTCATACAGCACAGATTCCTTGTCCCAGGGGCAGTAGGGCTCACGTAGCTGCTCGCTTTTGGGTTCTGACCTGTCACGGCATCTGCACTTCAGTCGTGTGAGCCGCAGCTGGCTGCTAGCTTGTCTTCTCAAGAGGTTCTGGTTCTTCCCTAGTTGGTTTGTCCAGTGTAAGAGGAGGATGGCTGAGTGGATCCCCTCTGCAGGGTGCTTCTCACTTCTTAACCAGTTAGGACTTGGGGAATTGCATGGAATGAACTATCCAGAAAGTCTAGGGATGGCCCAGTGACTCAAGCTCTAATTTCTTGGTCCCAAGAGCTCCCTGATGAGATTAAATCTATATATCTCTGATACTTGATCTATTATTCTTCATGAGTTGTGTGTGTGTGTGTGTGTGCATGCACGCACATGTGTTCATGTGTACACATGCAGCTTTGGTCCTGGGTCACGGATAAGCTCTCACTTTCACTTTATTTAATCCTCCAAGCCATAGGAAGTGCTATGAAAATGGTCTCTTCCACACTTAAAGATGAGCCAGGGCTTTCTGGTGACTTCTCTTAACTTTTTCTAGTGTTTGTTCTAAAGTTTCATGTCATCCAGGAGGTGCGTGTCATCACCAATAGATGTGACTTTGATGGCTAAGACCCACCAGCCTTTCCTGCTTGACAAAATTTCCCTCCACAACGTGAGTCCTGCCATGGGATGGCCTATGTCTCATGTGGAGTGGAAAGTCAGGATTAATCTACATGATTAAGAAAATCTTTTGAAAAGATTCCCCGTATCCTCTTTAAAATTAAACTCAGCTTGGAAGTTTCCTTTCTCTTCATATGCAGTGGTGTAAAAGTACATCAAAGGTGTTTTTAGTGTTTTCCACAGGTTTTAAAAAAATTTCTATCACATTGTATTTCTTCCCATTAATGTGACTAATTATAAAAAAAATCAATGTGAATTTAAAAATGTAGCCATCCTATCAAAGAAATTATGGATACATAGACATGAAAAGCTTCAGTCACTGCAATTAATTTGTCCATTCAGAAAGCTTCCATGTTACATGTACTGCATATATGTGCTTCAGTGAGCACACACACACACACACACTCACTCACATGCCCACATATAGAGCTAATCTTCTTGTAAATTCTGAAGGGAAGAAACGCTCTGCAGAGAGCCGACATTCTCACCCTTCCCTTTGCTTTCCAAAGCTTGGAAGAGCATGGCTCCTTCCCAGACAGCCAGACGTGCTATAAAAAGTAACATCAGCCATGGGAATTATAAAGGGAGAGGGCTGCACCATAAACAGGGATAAACATTTTGCTTTACGCAAAGCTGTCAGATGCATTTAAGACCTATCCCTTGTCCCCTAGTGGCCCCTCTTTCCTGTGTAGAGGCCAATGAAGCAGAGACCTCCCTGCTAAGTGGTCCTGGTAAGAGGCTTAGATAAGGCACAGTTGCTCTCAGTAGACTTCAATCCCCAGCTCTGGGACAAAGTGGGAAAACTCTACTTTTGTTACCACTCAATTGAGGAGAAAAACCCCTAGGAAAACACCCACTATACAAAGCCTACATTGTGTGCAGAGAAGCACTGAGCTTTGACTGGTGTCTCCAGTCTTATTTAGGCAGCAGAGACCATGCTCAGGGAGTTAGCAAAATTATCAGCAGCACCATTTTAATGCTCTGTTTATTTGACTCATCCACTCTCCTTTTCTTAGATGAAAGAGAACTAATACATCCAAACAATTTTCTAAAAGCAAAGTTACAGAGGGAAGGGCAATGATCATTGCCAAATAGGAAAGTTCTACTGTGCAGTGAAAAGAGATTTCAGCTCCAGCCTTCCCAAGATCATGTACACATGTGATGTGAAGATGTTTCACACATTTTTGTCATTTATTTTATAGGAGCACATATAATAGAAATTATTATTTCAGCCCTCTATGGGTGGACAAGGAGCCACTATCCATGATGGTTATAGCTGACCAAACCTAGGGTAGCCAGTTAGATTCTAGAATATATGTGATGCTCTGAGTTCATGGGGCTGATGTGAAGAAAAAAACAAGGGAAAGAAGGAATGGGGATCCACCTGCCAGTACCCCAGTGAGAAGGGGAAGTTTGGCTTGGGGGGGGTCCATGGTTCAGACTCTGGACTGCAATTCCATACAACTAATAGATGCCAAAAAGTGTAGGTTTTTTCCCGCTGATGTTTGAGTGATTGTATTTGGGTGTTACTACGTGCCCTTTACACATGCAGGTAGCAAGGTTTGTACTAGTGAAGAATGACTTAGTTTTCGGTTCTGTCTCCTCTTTAAGACTGAGGGAATCTCGAGAACCTTAGCTAGATCTGGCCATTGAAGCTCTGAGCTAGACTCCCTTATCCAGTCGACACATGTTTCTGGCCCTTCCTGCGTCAGGCACCGGGCCAGGCCAGGGGCATATTCAGTGTGTGTTCTGTTACTGGTGGTAGCTCACAGCTATCTTACTAAGTCCCTTGCTATCTTACTAAGGAGAGTTTTGGATGCTTACTGTAGATTTCAAATTTAATGCTTTCACTTTTCATATTTAGGAGAAAAAAGGAGCAACTATGACATACTGTTGATGACTCGAGGTTTGCAGTGAAATGGGCCTGCTTGCTGCACTGCAGAAATCACTTTAATTGCAAAGGATATTGAGGTGGCGGAGGAAGCAGTTCAGTGGCTCTGCCATTTGCAAAGACTTACAGTGCTGATTTAGGGTGTTTTCTGGATGATACACCAAAGCACAGAAAAATAAGATACTGAGGCTGATTTACAATCATTTTCTATGTCAAAGTGTTAGTGGTGTTTGATGGCTGAGTTCAGTGTAAGTTAATGTTATAAGTCAATTATGCAACATCAGCACACTCATCCATGATTTTTTCTTCTTTTGTTTTTTTTTTTGAGACAGAGTCCTGCTGTGTGGCCTTGAACTTGTGATTCTCTTTCCTCAGCCTCCCTAGTCTTGGCATTGCGGGATGTGCCACCATTCCTGGTTTTCATATGGAGCTTGGTCTGTTCCCATATTAAAGCTTAAACTACCGGTAAACAAGCAGGGCAATCTTGGCTTTATGTACCACTTTCTCTGAAAGGAAGGTCCTGCTAACGAAGGAGCTGAAATGCTGTGAAAGCGTTCTAAGACAGTGCTGTTCTCCTTGTTTCCTGATAAAGTGAAATTAAGACCCTAAACCTGCAGTCTGGATAGTTACACAGCCAAAGTGGGCACGACAGCTGTGGTACGGAGCTGCGAGTGGGACACTCAGGTACATGAGACCTTCTGCGGAAGCCCTTCATGGGCCACCCTTCTCATCTTGCCAGCCTCAAAACCCTGGGCTTATCTGGGCAAGGATCAAGTGGATTTGTCTAGCTTTGGCAGGTTTATTGTTCCTTTAACTAAAATACCAGGTCACCCTTAATTCTTTAAAACACCCACATAAGAAAAGCCCCTTGGAGGGGCAGAGCACTGTTGTGGAAATGTTCCTGTGGGAACTTTTTCCTAGCTGTGGTCACCAGAGAGAGAGGAGGGCAGCCTCAGAGTCCATCACTGTTTTATTCAGACTACTCCCAGTGCCCCGATTTCACAAACTGAAAGGAAGGAAAGAAAATGTAGGGAGCCATCTGCCAGCACCCCAGTGCTGTGTCTGTTTGCGTGGAGGTTATACGTTTATCTCAAAAACTAGTTGTGCAGGTAGTGGTAATGGTGGGGTGTTAGAAAACCTGTCTTAATGCAGCACACTGCCTGGCTAATCTACTAGATTATTACAACACCACCAACTTTGATAGTTTAATTATTGACCTTTATATTAAAGATTTATGGTTCCTTTTGTATTTTTTAATGTATTTAGTACAGAGTCCACAGGGTTTCACTGTGTCGGCCTCATAGTGATCCTCTTGCTTTCAGCTTTCCAAGCGCTGGGATAGCAGACACGTGCCACCACGCCCAGTCCCAGTCACCATCTCAGCCATGCCTCCAGGGTGGGGCCTGCACAGCGTGCCAGGGATTGAACCCCAGTCCTTTTGTATATTTGCCACCTAATGACCAGGTAAGCAAGTAGGCACGGATTCCTGGTTAGTAGCTAGTGATATTCTTCCTGGATGACTTTTCCCCGGGATTTGCCTTCAGCTGGTCACCTCTTCCCTTCAAGCTCCTGAAGTCTGTTGACAAATTCACTTGCCATTCCCTGTTCCTCACCTTCTTCCACACCCTTCTCCCAGAGGACTAGCCCTGCAGTGTGCTTCTTTTCCTGCAAGGAGCATCATTCCCTAGTTCTAAGAATATACTCTCGTGCTCTTGGGTGAGCTTTCATAGGGATCCGAAGTGGTCTGAGCAGCATGCTGTCATTCCTCATTTGGGAATCGGCCCTCCCAACCCAAGACCAGGGCCAGGAGACCAACTCATTCACCCATCAGTCCTGAGACATCCTCCAGGGTCACCGCCCAACTCCACTGAACGTGATGAAGTGGCGACTGAGTAGGGAAGACCTGGGTCACCCAATCTCTCTATCCCCCCCTCTGTGAGACACTTTAGACCATCAGGGCTAAGCACCTGCAAATCCCGCCCTTGCAGAAGCAAGCAAAACTTCAAAACATGTAAAAACAGGTGCAAAGGGTTGAATCCCAGTGTTTGCCTAACTACACGTTCGAAATCATCATTTCCCTTTCATAACAAAGGTGTGTGGGGGCAACTGCCTAAAGGTTAGATTTGTGATGTGTTCTTGGGATGTTAGCTTAAGAACTCGGGCTTATTCCATGTTCTTGAACAAGTCACTCCTTACGTCTCTTTGCTTCATGATGAAGTGGAAATGAAGTCGCCCTCTGGAGGGCCCTATCCTGGAATTCACCACAGAAAGATGCTCAGTGAATTCAAAGAACCAGGATTAGGGGTGGTTTATTTTAGTTATAAAACAGTAGATTCTTCCGGTGGTTGTAAATAATTCCTCCGAGTTGTGCCATGCTCATCCTCAGGTACTCTTCAGACTTTTCTGTACCATCGGCAGTGCATGCTGCGCTCCAGTTGCTCACATGCATAGAGCCCCATGCATCCTCTCTTCATTTGCACCATGTGCTGAAACCAGTACGAGAGGATGTGCTACTCACCAATGTGATGTCTGCACAAATTGAAATGTCATGCATGGTTTTATTAAGAGCCCTGCTTTGTCTCTGTGGGTTAGAACGATGGGGAATAAAGATAAACACTGTAAAATGAACACGAACCAAGTCAATGAAGTAAATGTGGATCAACTGTTCCCTGACAGGTCTGGTGTCAAGAGAGGAGACAAAGAACCTAGCAAAGAGCTGGATCTGGTACTTCACCCGGCACTTTATTTGAATTAACAGAAGCAATGGTTGACTATGAAACACACGATGATTGTAGAAACTTGGATTTTATTTAATCAGTTTTAATAATAACCCACAACCGTCAGACCAACTAGGATTTTATTTAAGAAATTAGGGAGCCAAGCAGAGGAGAAGAGGGCATCAGGTCAGCAGCAGGGTTGAAGCAAATACATTGGAGCAGGCCCAGGAGCAGAGATGGCATTGCAGGCCAGAGGGGAGAAAGGAAGAAAGGGACATTCATCGTGTGCCAACTTTGTGCCAGGTGCTGTGTTAAGCTCCTTACACACACTATCTCATTTAATCCTAATAATGAGCTTGCAAGATAAGCATTGGGATTGCTTTCATTTCATTGGAGCTGAGAGCTTGTGTCACTTTTTGAGGCTAATGAAACTACTAAGCGACGGGGCAGGGATTCCTTCCCGGATTGACATGACTTCCAGTCTAATCCTTTACACTACTCTGTGGCACCACTTTAGATCGAAGAATATTCACACTAGAAATCCTTAGTAGGTTTCTTAGCATGGATTGATAATAAGTACTCCAAAACACATGACTCCCAGTCTAATCCTTTACACTACTCTGTGGCACCACTTTAGATCGAAGAATATTCACACTAGAAATCCTTACTAGGTTTCTTAGCATGGATTGATAAGAAGTACTCCAAAACAATGAAGTCTGGTTTCCTCAGGGCCCAGCATGTCTCTTTTGTTCTGTGCAGCCATATTCCCTGTTCCAAATTACATTTAAGTTGAATATCTGGTCTTTGAATAATTAGAATATATTATGCTTTCAATATGGAATTAGTACCCCCTTCCTCCTGATGCTCTTGCTTATGTTCATGCAGATCCCTAAGTCCCAGAGCTTGCTGTTGAGATGGCCACGCTATAGGCTGCTGGGTGATTGGCAAGTCATCACGCAGACTTCAGGTTGTTTTCAATAAAAGAAAAGAGAAATGCTTTTTATTAAAAATTAAAAATGCATATGAGGTTGATAGACAAAATGCTCACATATCAGGTATAATGCTTATTCTCCTTATTTTCTGATGAAAAAGGTAGAGGAGAATTGATGTGAAATTTCAAAATTTTGGAGATATTTTGGTGTAAAACAATAAAAAAGAAAATACTTTTTAAGAAATGTTTTCTCAGCTGGATGCTAAGAAAGAAAGAAAGAAAGAAAGAAAGAAAGAAAGAAAGAAAGAAAGAAAGAAAGAAAGAAAGAAAGGAAGGAAGGAAGGAAGGAAGGAAGGAAGGAAGGAAGGAAGGAAGAAAGGAAGGAAGGAAGGAAGGTCATCATTCTGGAACATTCCATGAGAAGCTCTTGGCTTTGCTTGAAAGTATATATTTTTCTCCTACCAATCATGTCTGTCCTTCCAAGTCTACTCCTAGGAAGTCTCTAGAACATCTGAGATTTGTCCCAGACTAGTCCCTGGCCTCCTGATGCCTCCACATGCTCTTCATCAACCTCACCTCCGTGTTGCTGTGTGTCTTTTCTCCACATCTCATCCCTCTGGTTTCAGTCCCCCACATGAAGATTTCCTCTTCGCTAGCCTGATACAGCAAGCTGCCCTAGGCTTCGTGGTAGGCCATCACACACTGAGATGTCTCTCCTTGGTTGGTAAGCTCAAGGCTGTGTGAGAGAAGTGGTCCATGGTGATCCTTCCTCTGAACGCTGTGATCAGTGCATGTCTTCCTCAAGACTTGGGTGGAAGTGAAGATCCAGGAGCTGAAGTCCCTGTGCAGTCTTCATTTTTGTTCACTTTCTTAAGACTAAAACCAGCAAGAAGGCTGGCAAAGGTACAATTGAGCTTCAGATTTTGTGTCCACATTATTTTGAAGTAGAATTTTAGTTTGATGTTATTTTAAGGTGGCTTTTGCTCTCTAAAGTTAGGACAGTACATATCATTTTTATTGGAGAGAATGAGAACGTAAAGGTCAAACCCACTGCTTTAGAAACATAACTTTGAGAAGAAATTCTGGTCTCTGGCATGTAGAGCTATCAAAGTACAAGAGTGGCAGGGAGAACCTCTGCCTGGGAGCTGGGCCTCGACTATTTATTTGTATTTGTGGAACCAAGAATTGAACTCAGGCCCTTGTGCTTGCCAGGGAAGTGCTTATTCCACTGAGCCATTTCTCCAGACCTTATTTACTTTATTTTTTGACACAGGGTCTCACTTAGTCCCTGAGCTGCTCAGACAGGATCAAACTTACGATCCTCCTGTCTCAGACTTCTCAGGTTCCCGGGCTACAGGTGGGCATCACCACACTTGATTCTAGATTTTTTTGATCAGGACTTGGATTCCATTAGATATTTTCAAAGACTCTCCATTTTCTCATTATTCCTTTTTATGTATCTTCAGGTTTTATATTTCTTTCTTTTTTCACCTTCCTCACCTGTTTTGAGACTTTTATTTGTTTTTATAGTTTATCATCTTTAGAAGGAGTGACTTGAAGCTCAGGAACAGAAAGAATGCCAGCTTTGTGTAATAAATACTCCCAGAAATGACAGGACTTTTCTACATCTTCCTTGCACAGTGCAGAACCTCAGAACCTATAGCTATCGAGGACTTAATGTGTGGCTAGAGTGGCACTAAGCAATGGCAACAAACCAGAGACCCGATCTGGGGGGATGTGGTTGCAGAGAGGGATAAAGCTGGAGAAAGAGAGCCTGTAACTTTATGATTAAATTCTTGGATTGTTCCTCTCTGCTTGCTGAAAAAAGTGGCTCATCTGCCTGAAAGCAACCAGGAAGAGCACAACAAAAACCTCGCGATCTGAGCCATGGTGTGTAATGTCACCCAGGACTCGGACTGGCCTTGGACGAGGAGCGTACAGGTGAGGCAGGTCGAGGTAGCACAGCCTTCAGCAGCTAAGGTGACGTTCATTCTCAGAGGTGAGCAAAGTCATGTGCCCAGGATTCGCTGTCTGCTAAAAATTAAGATTTTAAAATATAACAGGAGTTGGTTAACACAAAACTACAACTTTCAGGGTTCAACCTTAAATTACCCATTATACTGAGAAGCAGGAAAATCTTAACTCAGTCAAGAAAGGATAACAAAAATACATAAATATCAAGATAGCATAAAGGTTGGAAAGATGTGACACAGTTGTAAGGCTACTATTACAAAATTGCTCCAGCAAAGAGTTGCGAACACTGTTAGAACTAATGACAAAAAAAAAAAAAAAAAAAAAAAAAAAAAAAAAAAAAAAAAAAAAAAAAAAAAAAAAAAAAAAAAAAAAAAAGCCTAAGCAAAGAGACAGGGATTGAAAGAACAAAAGAGATTCTGTGGGGACTGGAAAATAGCAATAATGAAAGTACAGCCCTATGGTCACTACAACTGTGTGAAGCCATTAGAGGAACTTGAAGATAAAGTATTGTCAGTAGAAATGATGCAGTCTGAACAAATGGGATAAAATAGATGTTTAAAAATTAGCCGAGCTCATATGTGAACTTCTGAGGAAGAGTGAGGACCTATATTTCGGTCTCTAACAAGACTGAAATATATTTGGGAGGGCCACAGCACCCTGCTGCACAAAACACTTCAGAGCTGTGATACTAGAAAAACATAATACTAGAAAAGATAATCAGATACATAGACCAATGGTATATGACATAAAAAACAAACAACAATAATAATGAAACCCTACCAGCTACAACTATCTCATTCTCGACAAAACATTCAAAAATACACATTGGGTGGACTGGGGAGATAGCTCAGTAGAATAAGTGCTTGCCTGGCAAGCGCAGGGTCTTGAGTTCAATGCCCCATACTGAAAAAGAAAGAAAGAAAGAAAGAACGAAAGAAAGAATGAAAGAAAGAAAGAAAGAAAGAAAGAAAGAAAGAAAGAAAGAAAGAAAGAAAGAAAGAAAGAAAGACATTGTAGAAAAGACAGCTTCTATGGAATGGTGGAAGGAAAAGTGTATTTAAGTGTAGATCATTTAACTATATCTTTTTCTGTCCCTGCAGAGAAATCAACTTAAAAGAGAGCAAAGACCTAAATATAAGTTCTGAAACTCTGAAACTGCTAAAGGAAAACATCAGAAACACTCCAAAGCATACTCACAAGCAAGGACTTATGCATAGGACTCTAATAGCTCAGAAAATAAGAGTAAGCACTTATACATGGGATTGTGTCAAACTTACAAACTTCTCCTGGCCAAGGAAATAGTTAACGAGTGAAGGGACAGAGTACACAATGAGAGAAAGTCTTTGCCAGCTGCTCTTCTAACAGCGAAGAGTATATAAAAAGCTAAAAAGAATTGACTCCAAGCGGACAACTAATCTAATAAGAAATGCACATGTGAACTGCATAGACACTTTTCAAAGGAAGAAATAAGAACATTGGCAGAATTGTAAGTTAGTATATCCACTGTGGAAATCAATATGGAGGACTCTAAAAAAAATAGTAGAATTACCACATGATCTGACTCCTCAGTTTCCATCCAAAGATTTTAGAGTGTGAAAGTCACAGAGATACCTACATGTCTGTGCTTACCGAAGGACAATGTTCCTTAGCCGAGATATGGAATCAGCATAGGTGCTTAGCCACAGATGAATGGAAAAAGCAACTTTAATAACTTCGTATGTGTATTTCAGTAGCCAAAATGATGACTGAAGTTACGTCATTTTCTGGAAAGTGAATGGAACTGGAGATTATTATTTTAAGCAAATTAATCTAGATCGGAAAGGCATCAGTCATACTGGTTCCCTAATGTTAGGGAGCCCTCCCCCCAAGATGAAAGTGAAAGGAGGCTTCCAGACAAGGGAAAAGAGAGAGAAGAGAGGGCTGCAAAGGACAATGATGGGAGCACAGCGTGATGCAAATGCTATATTTCTATGTGAAGATTTTCCATGGGAACTCAATAACCTCTAAAATTTCTCTCTGTATATATATATTTTTCTATATGTGTATATATATATTATATTATATTATATTATATTATATTATATTATATTATATGTTATGATTTTCTGTACACACACAGGAAAATCATGACAGAAAATGTGCCCAAATTTAGTGGAAAATATAAGTCAACAGATGCAATAGACCCAGTGAACTCCAAACAAATGAATCTAAATAAAACCACACCACACCTAAAAATCCCATAATTTAGCCTCTAGAAAGTAAAAGCAAAGAGAAGAATTTTAACAGTGGCCAAAAAATCCCTACATTTTTATTATAAGGCATCAATAACTTAACCAGTAGTTTCTTCTCAAGAAACTATAGAAGGAATTGGCACAAAATTTTTCAAGAGATTAAAAGAATTATCAATTTAAAACCGAAGCATTTCTGGAAATACAGGTGAAATAGAGATAGCTTTAGATGAAGGAAATGAAGAGAAATTGTCAAATCAATTTCTGCAAGCACAAAAGAAAAGATGAAGAGAGAGCTTGGACCATCAAGGAATGGTAACAGAAATGTTAATATATGAAGATAGTATAATATATTAACATACTGTAATATACAATGGATTATTATTTTCCCCTTGTTTAAAGTTAAATTCTGTGACATCGTATCATCTGTTCTTCAGTCTCTGGGCAATGACGTGTAACAGTCTAGCATTCCACTTAAAGTGGAAAAGAGTCTCCAGGGCCAATGAAATAGCTCTACTTATTTTTGAATAGTTGTAGGTCCTGGTAGGAATGTGTATTATAAGCTGTATGAAGAGAAATAAAGTGTTATAAGTAAATTAAAATAGAATTCTAAAAAATGTTTATGTAACTCACAGGGAGGCATGAAGAGGAAGATAGAGAAGAATAGTTGAAATGAATAGAGAAGAAATAGTAAAGCAAGCACCTAAATTCCGATGTTATTAATTGTCATTAAAGTACACATAGTAGGTCTGAGAATAAGGCTCAGAGGCATAAGTGCCTGCCTGGGAAGCTCAGGGTCTTGACTTTAATTCTCAGTACTGCAAAATGAATAAAAAAAATTAAAACATAAATAAATATACATATATTAAACACATCAACTAGAAGACATTAGCAAAACAGATTTACTTACTTCAACTACAAGTATGTCATAGGTAAGTTAAAGGGAGGAAAATGGAAAGAGATATATTTTGCAAACGCTAATCAGTTTATATTGCTGTCAATCAAAATAAACTTTAAAGGTAAGAAATTAACCAAGGACAAAGAAATACACTACAAAATATCAAGATGCAACTGACCAAGAACACAAAACACATCTAAACATGTATGCTCCAAGCCACAGAACTTCAAAATACATGAATTGGAAATAGATAATACAGCAATTGTACCTGATAATTTCTTTGAGTAATCAATAATAAATCACTTGTCAGAAAATGAGCCAAAAATTGAAACATGAATATTTATGTATAAAAATGAAATGATAAGCAATTTAAGTGAATTGAATGTGCGGTATTTTATTTTACAGATAAAACAATTACTGTCCACATAATCAAGTATTACTCACTAATAAAAAGTAATGAGGAGAGCCCAGGCCCATGGGATCCTCATTGCAACATGTGAATGGGGCCTCCTGGCAGATCCTGACTCCAGCCAGCACCCAGGCAAATCCCAACCAGCTGATCCAGGAGCAGAACATCTTGCCAGAGTGGCACAACAGGTTCGCTTCCAAGGCCTGCAGCAGGAAGAAGTGGAGCACAGCAGCCAGACCCCAGGCACACCCACCTGGACGAATTTGAACTTGGTCGATCCAGATCTCGTGCTAAGCCACTCAACCAAAGCTCTACACCAAAGGTCAGAAGTCAGTAGTATACAAAATGGAAAAGAGAAGGAGCAAAATGCATTCGCAGGCCCTGAGCCCATTCAGAACAAATGCAGGAGACAACAGCATAGAAGAAATTGCAATCCTACACCTGTAATTCCTGAAATAATAGCATCTGAAGTAAAGAAACAATTGCAGAAAGGTATAGAGGAAATTAGAACAGAAATAATTTTTGAAGTAAAAAAGAAATGATAACTATAATGGAAGAAGTACTAAGTGCTTCTAAAGAAGACACTGATTAAAAATAGAGGAGATTAGAAAAATGATGGAACCCTTGAATGAGCAATATAGGAAGGAAATGAAATGCATGAAGCAGATTCAAAGAGGTATACAGGAAATTAAAATCTTAATCACAACTGGCAAAACTGTTTGAATGAAAGTGAGAATAGACTTTCAGACTTTGAAGACACCATTGCAGCTAGTGAAAAGGTAAGAAAACACCTCTTAAAAACAACTAGGATGCAGGAAAAAATAATTCATCATCTGCAAGACAATGCAAAGATGAACAACAAATAGGCATCAATGAGAAAGAAGGAGTCAATACAAATGATATAAAATGAATGTGGGCAGAAGTAATAGTAGAAAACTTCTCAGATTGGGGAAACAATCTGACATTTAGGTAACTAAAGCATATACAACTCCAATTAACATCAATCCAATTAAAAACAATCCCAGATGTACAATAATTAAGATCCCAGAAATTTGGCACAGGAACAGTATATTGAAATCCACTAGAGAAAAGAAACATCATATTTAAAGGAAAACTCATCAGAATAGTGGCAGATTTCTCTTCACGAACCATCAAGGCAAAAGAGCATGGAGCAAAGTACCGCAAGTTTTGCAACAAAGCAAATTCCAACCCAGACTGATACATCCTGCAAAACTCTTTCAAGTTTAATGGAGAAGTGAAATACTTCGTGACAAAGAACAACTGAAAAATTTCATGCCGACAAAGCCAACCCTACACAGACTACTAAAAGGTATTCCAGAGTGGGCTGAAGTGACCACAGCTCCATGAGTGAGAAAGGAAAGAACCCAATAAATAGGGCAAACAATTAAACACAGGCCAAAAAAGAGGTACACAACAACAGTCTTTCAATTATTCTTTGGTATACAGCAGCAAAATATTTCCATCAGCACACTCTACCAATGGACTTCTCCTGAACTATGGGTCATGATTCTGTCTGGGTCTACGGGGTGGATATCAAGGAAACAGCAGTAGCTCAGTCCTGCAAGTGACACCCGGCCACCAGGAAACGTCACGGGCACTGTCCTTGTCCACCACATACTAGAACTTTGTGCGATATCCTATCCCCAAACTGTTAGAAGTGCTGGTCATGTATTTGTCATTGAAGTATTTTTGTAACGTTTTATTCTTAGTAATTCTTACAATCATGAAAACTTTCTTAGTTGATTTTTTTTTATATATTAACCTATTCAAATACTGTGTGAGTCCTCTGAATTGATCACAGATCTATACAAATGATACACTACATTCTGGCCTCTTAGTTGGACTCACAATTTAATTTTAATTCTTGAATATTATCTTGAAATATTTAATTTTTAATTAATTAATATTTAATTAATTTTCTGAATATTGTTTAATTTTAATTTTTGTTTTATGGTTTATACTATATCTTTGACTTACAATCTACTTATAAGACATGGCACGATATTTTTCCTAGCATCAGAAGCTTTAAAACATGCATTTCCATTTCTTGTCTTTTACACACACACACACACACACACACACACACACACACACGACATAAGATTGATACTGTTTTGTGGAAATCTTCAAGGACCTTTTAAGTGGGTTCATGAAATATAATATACAATTATATTTTCCATAGTCCTGCACTACTACCATTTTGAGAGCTCTTTACTCTTTATCCAGGACCATCAAGCAACTCCTCTTGCCTTCTGGATTATGGTCTTTGTTATGTTTTATTTGCTATGTCTGGAGGTATTAGAGTATTTCAAGTTTGTATAACTGGAAAGTATTTTGCTTTTAGTTTTCAAAGTTATGTTTGCAAAGTATAAAATTCAATGAGGACAGATTTTTTTCTTTCAGTTCTTTGAACTAATTAGTCTAGCTTCTCACACACTTGATGTTTTTTTCCTAATGTGGAATAAGATGCTATTCAATTTTGTTCTTCCAGAGCTAATATTTTTTCTATTTATATGCTTTAATGATTTTTTTCTTTACAATTAATTTTGGACAATTTCATTTTTGTGTATCTTGATATTATTTTTTCCATATTTCTTGTACAAAAGGTTCATTTTTCTTAGAAATGTGGTGCTATAATCTCAACTCAATTCAGAATTTTTAAATCTTTAAATATGTATTGCCTACCCCCTTCCACTTTGAGAATTCTAATTATGTGAATGTTTCTTGATTTTGACAGAGTGAAGTATTATATGACTGATTTGCAAATTCTTTCTTCTTGTTCTTTAGACAGTTTTTATTGTTATATTCATTATATTTGTAAATTTTTTACAATGTGCAATCTATTATTAATCTCATGTTATGAATCCATTTCAGCAATATTTCTCTAAAATTCACTGTGTCTACATCTTCTTTCACATCTCAATATTTGTTTACAATGTTTATTTGCTATATAATTACAGATTTTCAATAAAGTTAATAATGAGTTTTTTAAAAAGTAATGATGGCCAGTGAGCTAGCTCACCAGGCTAACCATGTGCTTTGGCAGTCACAGGGCCAGGGTTCTATTCCTGGTCCTGGCTGTGCTGGACTGGTGACTGAGCCAGGGCGTGGTGGCACTGGGGAGGTGGAGAGCAGGAAGGTCACTACGAGTCCGAGCTGCATAGGGAGACTGTATACCAAGTATGTAAATGAAAAACAAAAGGAGCAAACCACTGATATGTATAAAAACTTGATGGATTTCTAAAACATCATGCTACATGGTAAAAAAAAAAAGGCTCAAAATTTTACAAAATGTATAGTTTTGTTTATATAACATTCTAAAATGATAAAATTATACTGATGAAAAACACTGATTGCAGAGTTTAAATTTGAGGAAAGTATGAATCTAAAGAAATAATTTATCTAGATTATAATGATAGGTGCAAAAAACTACATTTACAGTAAAATTTCAGAGCACTCTCCCCACCTAAAGTGGCTGCTAAAATTGGTAAAACTGAAATGAAATTTCATTAATAGCATTGTATCAACGTCAGTTTTCTGGCTTAGTAATTGTTACATAAGATCTCTCAGTGGGGAAAACTTGGTAAAGGACCTATGGGAGCTGTCGATATCATTTTCTCAGATTCTATTTGAACTTTAAATTGTTTTAAAATAGAAGTCAGCTGATTTTTAATTTTTTTTATTAATTTAGATAGTGATATTAGTGTGTAGTGGCACTATTGGACAGAACAGATCTGTCTGTAGGAAGTTCTCATAAATAAACTTTTCATTTCTCTTGTTTTTACTCCTAGCTTCCTGAAGAAAATCTTCACGCGTGAACATTCCATTTAACACAGAATACAGTCCATACTCTTTCCGTGTCTCCGAGTCTGGCCCAGCACTATATCAGTGCATCATAAAGTCCAGGGCTGGGAAATAATATGTACGGTCCCTCTCGCTGGTGGTGCTGACCCACGCAGGTGGTGGAATGTTAATTCCTCGGGCAGCTTGAGAAGGTCTTAAAAATCATAGTCCTGTTTTGTAAGCATGCCACATAGGAAGGAGTCCTTAGCTATTCAGAACCTTAATTACCCCTTTACAGGTGAAGAGACCAACTCCTCTCTCAAAGCCTGCACAGATCCTCCGGTGCACAGGAAGTGCTAGACTGTGTTGTCCTTTTCATCTGTCTCTTCTTTTCTCAAGGCATCTTTATTTCTGATAAAGTTCCACATTTACAATGAACCAGATTCTTTGCTCACTTAGCCTGACCCCAGTCCACAAATTCCACAACCAACTCCCTGTGCTATCCAAGGAACACGGTGGGGTGAAGGGTGAGACTGATGGCTATTTTGGAAGATATTGCTCCAAAACCTTTCTACCCACTGCTGGAGTGACATCCCCTCCAATCTTGGGTGAGGGTTAAGTTTTGTTACCCAGAGGCTCTGAAAGAGAATGCCATTGAGCTTCTCCTCAGTGGCATTGAGGGTAGATGGGAAGAGGTCATTATCACTACCACTGGTGACAATTTCCAGTGCATGATGGAATAAAAAGCAGTGACTTTTGGCTCTTTGTTAGCACTGCTTTAAGTTCACTGACCTTAGCGTAACTGCCTGCTGTCCTGACTAGGGAGAGCTGTATAGCCCCTTCTCCCCTCAGTGCTCTGAAGCACAGCCTGGCCTCACCTGTGCAGGGAAGGGAGCAAGGCTCAGACCATCCTAGCAGATGATGGCGTGTTGCACGGCTGCTATGGTTTTTACATGGAGTATCCTCTGAAGGCCCATGTGTCCAAAACTTGGTTCCCAGCTTGGTGTTATTAGAAGATGGCAGAACTATTAAGAGGTATGTCCTACTGGGAGGTCTTCAGGCCACTGCATGTTTGCTCAGGAAGGTGACTCTGCGATCCTAGCCATGCGCTACATTTCATGACCACAAGGTGAGGGGATTTGTTCCAGCCTGCACTCCAGGAATGAAATGCTACTTTGGCACGAGGAGCCTAAGAACAGTGTGCCTGTGCACTCTGCCTGTCCATGACTGGCAACCCCCAAGCTGGGAACCCAAATAAATTTTTACTCCTCACAAACTGATTATGTCAGGCCTCTGTTATAGTGACAGAGGCTGACTAGCGCCAACTCTAATGGCATGCAGGAAGCAGTCATTTGGTAAATAGATATGTGGATTACAATATAGTTCACAAAAAGAAAACACATTTATCTTGTTGCAGATTTATCATCTTTGAAAAATCTCCTCAATGGAGGAACTCAAAACACAAAAATATGACACTAACGCATCAGTGTCCATTTCTGACCTTTACTTTACTTGTTAGTACTCTAAGTTCTACGTTATAAGCTCTGTGACCTCTAGGAAGCATTCTCTGAGCAGCCAGAGCTGGTTATTGCAGGCTTCAGTCCTGTTCTCCAGAAGCAGAGACTTGACAAGGATTTCTGTGACTGTGCTTTACTAAGGGAGTGCTCTCAGGAGAAGTAAGACAGGAGGAGAAGGGGCAAAGAGAGGCAGTATCAGCCAGCACCCTCTGTAGCCTGGCTCCATGGAGCGCTCTAGGGTAGGACTTGCACTATGACTTGTACCAGGCTGTGGTCTGTGCCAGCGAACCTTTGCATCAGACTGTCCCTGTGAAGGTGACAGCTGCAGTAGGATTCCAGGAGCACTTCTGCGCCGTTAGCAGACAAAGTCACCAAGGCTGCAGGATGGCGCTGGATGAGTCTGGGGGAAAGGAGGCTTGGTGGGGCACCGAAAGCAGCTATAATCGGCAGCTCCAGGAAGTCCATCCGAATCATTGTCTGTCCTTCTTATTCCTGTAGTGTAGTGCCTGAGGCAGGCTTGCATTATAAAGGAAAGAAGTTTATCAGGCTCACAGGTCAGCAAGTTCAGAGGCTTGCCTCTAGCGATGGCCTTGATGGCCTTGCTGGCCGAATCGCTGAATAGAGCATATCACATGGCCAGAGATGGAGCGTGCATGTGTATGCCTGTGCGGGTGTGCTTGTGCGCGCGCGCGCGTGTGTGTGTGTGTGTCTGCCTCTCCTCTTATAAAGGCACCAATACTCAATCATGAAAGGCCTCCTACCTATTGATCTTTGGTAATCTTTTTTTTTTTTCTTTTTCTATATTTAGTGCAGGGTCTATAGGGTCTACAGGGTTTCACAACTATATTGGGCTCATATTGATCCTCCTGTTTTCAGCCTTCCAAGTGCTGGGATTATGGGAGCACACCACCATGCCCAGTCTCAGTCACCATCTCCACAGGGAGACGGAGTGGGGCTGGCATGGCATGCTGGGGGATTGAACCCAGTCCCTGTGTCTGCCTAAGCAGGTGCTTTAATCTGCTGAGCTACCTGGCCTGCCCAGGCCTTGTTTTAATTTAGCTCTATTGCTCATAACCTGGGTATGCTGGGGAAGTCATTTAACGTCTCTAAGCCTCAGTTTCCCAGTGCACCAAAAAGGTTAATGGTAGTAACCACCTATATAAGAACCCAAAGCATAAATAATAAGTGAAATGAAAGATACAGGAAGTATGGAGACAGAACTTTCTCAATAAGAAGAGATGGAGGGGAGGGGAGAGCAGATAGGCAGGGGCAGAAAAAGAAATTAAAATACGCTCCCTGTGTGCACCAGCTCCATGTAAGCATGTAAGTATGGCGTACCATTCACACGCGTGGATGTAAGATCAATTCACAAGACAAGGGAAGTACGGTTTCCCTGGAAAGCACTGCTGCTGGGCGTGCCCTGCACGCTGTGGCGTAGCATAGGCTTCCAGGGGCGCGTTGGTGGTGCTCCTTCACACCCGCACTTTGGCCCCTGCCAGGGGCGCATTCTTGGCACAGCCAACTTGCCACCAGCCTCAGGCCTCAGCTGCTGGGATCGCTGTGACTCTGGGCCTGCCTGCTGCCTTCCGGCCGGTCTTGAGAAGGGCCCAGCCCAGAAGGTGACACGATTTGCATTTGCCTCAATGGTGTCCCAGAAGCTCTCCCAGAGATAATTTTACCCCGAGCCACAGACACATTATACTACTTTCTTCCTGGGATTACCTGCTGGCAGCAAGAGCTGAAATGTATCCTACACCCCACCATTGTACACACAAGTGCTCACGTCTTAAGAGAAACAATGCCGCTCTATCTATGGAATCTAGCTGCCCAGGGAAATATTCAGCAAATATTTATTACATGGAAGTATCTGATTTAAATGTCAATGTGCTCAAAATTACTTTACTGGTCTCCAAACTCCTTTTCAGGTTTGCTAAGATTGCTTTTCTTTCTCTTCTCACCTCTGAGTCCCTAAACACACAGAGCATTGTCTTGCTTATCATCCATAAAGAAGTAAACTCTACTTGAATGACCCATGCTCCTCTCAGGCTTGTTAATGCTGAGTTGTAAGTGGCTAGGAGTGCTGGGCAGAAGAACAGGAAAATATGTTTGCTCCTTTAGCTTGAGCCTGATTTCATCAATTCAAAGAATGGGGACCTGTGAATTAAAAGTAAACTTGTGCCCCAGAACAACATCAGAAAAAGCTTGTGGAGAGAGAGGAAAGCACTGCTTTGTGTTCCAAGGTGCGTGTGCCTTTTGTGCGTGTCTGCATCTCAAATGTTTTAATAACAGTGCGGAGTAACTGAGGGGTGGCTGCACACTTCTTTTTAAACCGATGCTGACTTTTACTATTGACCTTTGCAGTCTTCTGCGTTCTACCCCATGGTCTCATGGCTATCGTGCTTTGTGTTTATTTTGCTCCCTTTTCTATTTTGAGGGCTAGAGTCACACTCTTGACTCGTGAGCATATGAATAAATAAAACACAGCCAAACAGTGTGCCTGACCTCACCTCGATGGTCTGTACCGACGAGTACATGCTTGCAGAAGGAAGCGGGGTGCTCACCCCCAGCCCTGACTTCTTTCTGACTGTCAAGGTGGGTTTTCATCATGCATACCAGTTCTTTCTAATTGATGTTTTGAAAACTTTTTGCCAAACAGGAGGGACTTTTGTCCTACCATGTTTACATACCTGAGACCAAGAACAGTCACTTTTTGAAGTTAAAGATTCACTTGTGTTAAACATTTCCGGATGATAGCAAGAGCTTGGCTTGGCAGACAATAATCTCTAGCATTTCCCTCTGTGATTCTTCTCTGACAAGTCCTGAAGAGCCTCGTCCTCAGGGGCTGAGAGAGAAGGGGCAGCAGCTGACATTGCTGTGACACTGGAGGTGGTAAGAGATGAGTGAGCACCTTGACAGGGACTGTCCACTTCTTCCCTTGAAAATCTGAGAGAGCATTATCTCAGACAAATACAAGTCCCCTGACTCGTGTCCTCAGGCCACCAGGGACTTCCTGGGATGTCCTTTATTCATCTACTAATGCGTGTTTAAAGTGCAGAACTAATTTCATACCAACTTAAAAGATAACCTTCTCAGATAGCTTCCAACCTTTTGACTACAAAGTACATTTGTTTTTCTCCCAAGAGCCACTATATCATAGAATTTTATGGTCCGCTATACAAACTGTATTTATGAACTGATACCCGATTTTCCATTTCTATTTTAGCTAAGAAATTTTGGGGCTCCATCCCGCCCGCCCCCGCCCAGCTCCTGAGACCGGCCAGAGACAGCGCGGCCGACTCCGCCGTCCTGTTCCATCCTGCCCGCCCCCGCCCAGCTCCTGAGACCGGCCAGAGACAGTGGCTGACTCCAGCGGCCTCCTGGATCCCGCGCCAAGCTCTCCCAGGGAGAGCGAATTTACAGGACTCACCAGGCTTCCCAGAGCAGTGAGAGTGTGGTGAGTCTGAGGGAGAGCCTTTGGCTTCTTCCCACACGTGCTTCACGGATCCCTGTCCCCAACACCTCCCCGGATCCCCTGACCTAAGGCCCACTGATTGAGTGGGAATCTCCCCGATTCTCTGGGCATCAAAGGGCAGTGAGTGTAGAACTCCAGGCCCGTTGTGCCTGAGATACATTTCCCAGGGAGTAAGCTGCC
>PVKA01016562.1:0-47654 GCA_004027165.1 Ctenomys sociabilis
AAAATATAGTGTAAATCTTAAAACAAAAATTAAGATTAAACAATATTCAGAAAATTAAATACTAACTAATAAAAAATTAAATGTTTCAAAACAATTCAACTAAGAAAAAGTTTTCATGGTAGTAAAGAAGTACTAAGAATAAAACGTAAGATAAATACTGGAATGATAATAAATGACCATCACTTCTGACAGTTTGGGGATACGATCCAAGTTCTAGTGTGTTGTTTCTCTAAGGCTGTTCCTGAGAGCCTGACAGTTTGGGGAGTGAGGGAGTTAATTTGACACTGCACAACACCCTAACTCAAAACACATCATTTAATTGTCTTGGTCATAGACATTTCCAAGATGAGATCTTATATTTCATTCCCATAGCTTCTGGTTGCCAGAAAACCCATGCTTTCCTTTACTGAAAGAGTTTGGTCCAGCTGATGTTGGTGTATCCCTTCCAATATTCCCCATCCTCATCTTTGCTTCTGGAGGCATTTCCTCTGGTTCACTGTCTTCACCTTCATTAAAAGCTGCTGCTCCTGCAAGGGTTTTTTAAGCAAGAGTTGGAATAGTTTCTTCAGGCTTACTTGATCCAAGTTTGGAGATAGCTGGTGCTTCCTTTGTTGTCTGACTGCCTATGGCAAATCCAAACTTGGAGATCTTCATAGGCGTTATTGGGAAGTCTGCAGCTTCTTTTTCGCCAGTTGTTTCTCAGCACTGTCACTGGAATTTTCCACTCAAATACTGGCAGAAATAGTTTTAGTTTCTGCAGGTTTTTCTGCTTCTTCTTGGGGTCCTGGTGAAGTGCAAATAACTTACCAAGATGAGCTACTTTTCCTGAGCAGACTGAGAGGAGCAGCGACCTCAAAAAGCACAGGTATAAGGAAGATCTCTGCAGTTGTCTTTCCACTGTTTGTTAGAGCACATAGCAGGAGCTGAGATTGTGCGGCAGTAGAAGAGACTATCCTGAATTAACTCTGGTGGCTCCAGCTTGCTTCCCCTCCTCAGGCTTTGCCTTTCTTGCCTTTTGGTTTGCCAAGAATTTTACATTTTAAATGTTGTATCCTTAAACAGTCATTTTGTGTTTTTAGTCCCTTGGTTACATTTTAGGACAGCAATGGATCTTCAGGCCAATTGAAGCGTATAACAGTGCCACAAAATAACAAGACAGTTCATCCCTTAGTCTTTCTATGTTAAAACAAAGGAGATGAAGGTAAGGATCTAGAAACAGAAATTGCTAAGTGTTAAGGTAAAATTAACATCCACTTCTCAGTTTCTCAGACTGGATAGAAATAACTATGTGCTAAAATAAAATTGATATATTTAGAGTGTAAGGAAAGTCAGCAAGATAAGGAACTAAACTAGCATGGTGCCACTTACCTGTGATAACGACACTCAGGGAGGCTAGGGAAGGGGCATTGCCAATTCAAGTACAGCCTTGGAAAATTAGGGATTAAAGAGATCCTTCTCAAAAAAATTACAAGGGACTAAGTGTAGAAGTCAGGGTAGAGGCCTTGGTTCCATCCCCAGTACTCAAAAAGGCAGTTAGAGGTTCCCAGCAGTCTCCTCCCAAACACACCCTGGAGGAGGAGGGCAAATCATAAACAACTAAATCTCAACAAAAAAAACCCAAAATGATAACAAAGAAGGAACTGAAACTTGGAAGAGTGCACAAGAGGAGACAAGGGAACATCTTGCTTCTACCAGCTCACCCACCCAGTCAGGATCAACTTAACCATATGGGCCCTGGGGAGAGAAGCAAAGAGGCTAGAGCCCAGGTGACTATAGCCTTGAGCTGTCTATATGAGCTCCAAAACAAGCAGCTGAGGGGCTCGCCAGATTCCATGCCCTTGTACCCCAGAAAAGGTCACCGGTGTTGTGCCCAGTCTCGCCAGCACTTGGCTGTGGTGCAGGTGTCTCTCACTGGCACTCCAGTGAGAAGCCGTCCTTGTGTGGGGAGCCCCCTGCCCTCCCTCAGCTGAAAGCTGGAGTCTTGTCAAGGTGTATCATGAAATTACAAATTCAAGCACTAAAGAATACATCACTGAGCTTGACAATGTATTTAGAAGAACATAATAATGAAAGATGATACTCTATTTTTGTTTGTTATGGGTCAAAAAGATAAAATTTAGCCAAGAATAAAGATGAACAGACATATTTGTAATGAACAGATAGGCACATGTCAAATATCAAATCCTAAAAACAAAGAAATGCATTTTTCAAGGATCCATAGAGAATCAGTTATTCATCATATTTTTTAAATAAAAAGTTCCCCAAAGCAGAAATGAAACAAATAGTATTCTCAAATGAACTGAATTCAATTGCAAAACACAATAAAATTATTAGAAACAAAATTTAAGTTTCTTTAATATATAATTCTTAGGTTAAATAAAAAATCAAAATCATAATTTCACATTATCACTGAAAAATAAGTGAGAAATAACACTGGGAAAATTTTAAGAACTTATATTGCTGAAAAGAAAACAATGGAAATATGTGAATACGATGATATTTGCTAAATAGAAATTCCATTCTTTCTGGGATGAGATGGTATCTCAATGTTGTTTTGATTTGTATTTCTCAAATGATGTGGAGCATTTTTTCATATATTTATTTGCCTCTTGTATTTCTTCTTCTGAGAAGTGTATATTCATCTTAGAAGCCATTTTTTTGGGTAGTATGTTTAACTTTTGGAGCCCTAATTTTTAAAAATTATTTATGTACTCTACATAGAAGACCTTTGAGTAATTATTAGTTAGAGTTTTTCCAAATTTGTGGGTTGTCTTTTCACTCTGTTGATAATTTCTTTTGACTTGCAGAAAATTCTCAGTAAGAGGAGGTCCCAGTTGTTAATTCTTTACTAAAACCATGCTTGAAATACCTGTCATCTTGGTTTTCTAAATGTGTACCATTTCTGATGTCATATCAATTATTACTATAGTCTCATTAAAGTAATTTTTTAGCCTGCCGAGCGAGTGAGATTTTTTCCGACTCTCCCTGCTCCCGATCCACCCTTGCCTGGCGTGGTGAGGGTGTGGGAGAGCTTCTGCACTCCCCAGTGCTCCCCAGACCAGGGAACCAACAGAGGGGAACCACAGGCTCACAGCTGTACCAGAAGGGCTGCAGCAAAAAGGAAATGAACACAACAGCTAGATACAGGTCAGGCATAAATGGCTAATCTCAAACTTAATAGACTGGCACCCAAATCTCATTACACACTAATGTCATAATTGCACCAAAGCGCTACACCGAAGGTCAGAGGTTAGTTATATAAAATGACAAAGACAAGGAGCAAAATGCAATCTCAGGCCTCAAATCCATCAATAAGTGCAGAGAACACTAGCTCAGCTGAAATGAATGAATTAACAGAGGTGGAAGCAAAGAAACAACAGCAAAAAGGTAAAGAGGAAATAAAAGCAGAAATAATTTCTGAAATAAAAAAAAAGAATTCTTTGAAATCATAGCATCTGAAGTAGAGAATCAATTCTGGAAATATACAGAGGCAATCCAATTTGGAAAAAATCTGCAGTAAAAGAATTGATAGGTACCTCTAAAGAAGACATTGATAAACAAAATAGAGGAGATCATAAATATGACAGATTCCTGCAATGAGCAACAGAAAGAAAATAGATTGCATGAAGCAGAGTCAAAAAGATATAGAAGAATTGAAATTCTCAATCATGAGTCTACAAAACCATTTGAGTGAAAGCAAAGACAGAGTTTCAGATCTTGAAGATGCTGGCGCAGCTAGTGAAGCAGTAAGAAAAGATCTCTTAAAAACAACTAGGATGCAGGAAAAACATAATACATCACCTGAAAGATGATGCCAAGATGAACAATGTGAGATTAATTGGCATCAAAGAGAATGAAGGAGCGAATACAAATGATATAAAAAGAATATGGGCAGAAGTAATACCAGAAAACCTCCCAAGTATGAGGAAACAATTCAACATTCAGGTAACTGAAGCATACAGAACACCAAATAACTACAACCTAACTAAAAACACACCGATACATATAATAGTCAATATCAAGATCCCAGAAATCCAACACAAGAATAATATACTGAAAGCTGCTAGAGAAAAGAAACAGATCACATTCAAAGGAAAACCTATCAGAATTACATCCGATTTCTCTACACAAACCATGAAGGCAAGGAGAGCATGGAACAGAAAACAAATTCCAGCCCAGACTACTATACCCTGAAATACTCTTTAAACTTTGATGGAGAAGTTAAATACTTCCACAACAAAGAACAACTAAAGAATTTCATGATAACAAAGCCATCCCATTACAGGTTACTGAAAGATGTTCTAGAAAGAGACCACAATGACCAGAACTCCACGAATGAGAATGGAAGGAACCCACTAAACAGGGCAAACAATTAAACACAGGACAAAAAGGAGTAAACAATAGCAAGTAAATAACATGACAATCATAACTCAAAACACTTCAATTACAACCATCAATGTGAATGGACTCAATTCACCAATTAAGAGAAATAGACTGGCACAGTGGATTAGGAAACAAAATCCAACAATATTCTGTATAAAAGAAACACACTTAACTCAAAAAGACATTCATAGTCTTAAATTCAAAGGATGGAAAACAATACTACATGCCCTAGCACTTCAGAAAAAAGCAGGGCTAGCAATTCTGTTCTCAGACAGTCTCGTCTTCAAACCAAGAATGATCAAATGAAATAAAGAAAGCCACTATATGTTGGTTAGGGGAAAAATTCAAGAGAATGAGGTAACACTCATAAATATCTATGCACCAAACACAGGAGCACCCAACTGTATAAGACAAATCTTAATGGTCTTGAAATATCAAATGTCCAAGACCACTATCTTAACAGGAGACCTTATCACTCCCTTATCTCAAAAAGATAGGTCAACCAGACAAAAAAATTAGCAAAGAAGTAGCAGAACTGAACCAGAGCTTGGAACAAATGGACCTGGTGGACATATACAGAGTGTTCCACCCAACCCACAGCTCAATATACATTTCTTTCAGCTGCACACAGGTCATTTTCTAAAACAAACCACATACCTGTCCATAGGTCATGCTTAAGTGTCTGTAAGAAAACAGAAATTATCCCATGCATACTATCTGACCACAGTGCAATGAAACTGGAACTAAATGACAAAAGAAACCACAAAAACCCATTAAATACATGGCAATTAAATAACACCCTATTCAGCAATCAATGGGTCACAGATGAAATTAAACAAGAAATTCAACAATATCTACAATTCAATGAAAATTCAAGCACAACTTACCAGATTTTATGGGATGCATTGAAAGAGTTCTCAGAGGGAAAATCATAGCTGTGAACTCATACATTAGGAAAACAGAATGGGAACAAATAAAAACCCTAATGCTGAACCCCTGACATCTAGAAAAGGAAAAGCAAACCAAACCCAGAGCCCAAAGATGGGAAGAAATCATAAAGATTAGAGCAGTTGAGATGAAAAAAACAGTTCAAAGAATCAATGAATCAAAAAGCTGGTTCTTTGAAAGACTAAATAAATTTGATAAGCCCTTAGTATCCTCATTAAAAAGAGGAAAGAAAAAATTCAAATACAAGCAATAAGGAATGAAAAGAGTGAAATCACCACAGACCAGTGGAAATTCAGAAGATTACCAGTAATTACTTTGAGAATCTTTACGCTCACAGAATAGAAGACATAGAAGAAATGCACAGATTACTTGAAAGGTACAAATTACCAAAACTGAATCAGGAAGATACAAAGAAAAGTCCAGATCCTGATGGATTCACAGCTGAATTCTACAAGAAATTTATAGAAGATGTAATCCCTACACTCCAGAAACTCTTCAGTGAAATTGAAAAGGCAGCAGTCCTCCCAAAATCATTTCTGGAGGCAAGTATTATACTGATTCCCAAACCAGGGAAAGACACAATCAAAAAAGAGAACTAAAGGCCAATCTTTTTCATGAACATATATGCAAAAATCCTCAATAAAGTCCTAGCAAAAAGCATACAGTAATACATCAAAAAGATTATCCACCATTACAGGTAGGATTCATCCTAGGGATGCAAGGATGGTTCCATATTCGCAAATCTATAAATGTACTACACTATATTAATAGGCTGAAATCTAAAAACCACATGATCATCTCAATTGATGCAGACGAAACTTTTGACAAAGTCCAAGACTCATTCATGTTCAAAACCCTACAGAAAATTGGAATAGAAGGCCTCTATCTCAATTTGATAAAAGCCATCTATGACAACCCAACGGCTAATATAATTCTAAACACTGAAAAACTGAAATATTTTACTCTGAGATCAGGTACAAGACAAGGATGTCCTCTATCACCCCTCCTATTAATATAGTTTTGAAATCATTAGCAACAGCCATTAGAAAAGAGGAAGAAATAAACGGAATAAGAATAGGTAAAGAAGAAGTTAAATTATCACTATTTGCAGATGACATGATACTTTACTTGGAAGACCCAAAAAATTACACCAAGAAGCTACCAGAATTGATACATAAATTCCATAGCATAGCAGGATATAAAGTCAGTATAAAAAAGTCAATAGCATTCTTCTACACAGATAACAAACTCACTGAGAGGGAAACTATAGAAACAAAACAATTTACAATAGCACCACGGAAAATGAAATACCTTGGAATTCACTAAACCAAGGAAGTCAAAGATCTTTTCATGGAAAATTACAACACATTAACAAAAGAGATTATAGAGGATTTCAGAAAATGGAAAGATATTCCATGCTCCTGGATAGGAAGAACCAACATTGTGAAGATGGTCATACTCCCAAAATTGTTCTAAAGATTTAATGCAATCCCTATCAAACTGCCACCAACATATCTCCCAGACCTAGAGAAATCATTCCTAAAATTTATTTGGAACCAGGAAAGACCTAGAATAGCAAAGGCAATCCTGGCCAACAAAGATAAGGCAGGAGGCATCACAATTCCTGACTTGAAATTATACTACAAAGCCACTGTGATAAAATCAACATGCTATTGGCAACAAAATAGACCTGAGGATCAATGGAATAGATTAGAAAATGCAGAGGCCTGTGCAAATACACTCAGCCACCCGATCTTCGATAAAGGGGCCAAACACGCTTACTGGAAGAAAGATAGCCTCTTTATCAAATGGTGCTGGAAAAATTGGTTCTCCCCATGTTGAAAACTAAAACTTGACCCATGTCTATCACCATGCAATAAGCTAAAGTCAAAATGGATTAAAGATCTTAACATAAAAACAGAGATACTCAGTCTCCTAGAAGACAAAGTAGGAGAAACTCTTGAAGACATAGGGGTAGGCAAAGAATTCATGAACAAACATGTATTCGCATGGGAAACACTTGAAAGAATTAACAACTGGGACCACCTATTATGGAGAAGGTTTTGTGCATCAAAAGAAATTACCAGCAAAGTGAAAAGGCAACCCACAAATTTTGAAAAAATCCTAACTCATAGTCACTCAGACAAGGGTCTGCTCTCTAGAATATATAAAGAACTAAAAAATATTAGGGCCCCTAAAGTTAGAGACCCAATCCAGAAATGGGCATCTGAGATGAACACACACTTCTTGGAGGATGAAATTAAAGAAGAAAATAAATATATGAAAAACTGCTCCACATCACTAATCATCTGTGAAATGCACATTAAAACAGCACTGAGATAACACCTAACCCCAGGAAGAATGGCTATCATAAACAAATCAACCAACAACAAATGTTGCAGAGGTTGTGGGGAAAAGGGAACACTTCTCCACTGCTGGTGGGAATGCAGACTGGTGCAACCATTGTGGAGGTCAGTGTGGAGACTCCTCACAATAGTAGGCCTGGAAATCCCATTGAAGCCGGCTATCACTCTACTGAGAATTTTCCCAGAGGAACTGAAAACATGATATCATAGTGATATATGTGTACTAATGTTTATAGCAGCACAGTTTGCTACAGTAAAGATGCCCATCACAAGAGGAATGGTTGAAAAAGACGTGGTATTGCTATATCATGGAGTATTTCTCAGCTATAAAGAATGATAAACTTGAAGCATTTATATTGAAATGGATGCCACTTGGACATACACTCATAAGTGAAATAAATCAGACACACATGTGCAAATATCTTATAGTCTCTCTAGTATAAGAAATCAAAAGAAGAAATACAAATAGAAATGTATAACAACAACTAAAATGAATTTAGTCAGATAGTTAGGGTAAACTGAACTGCATATGTTGCAGGGTAATAATCAGTTTCTCTTCTGGATAGTTAACAACCTAAGCTCACAGATCAAAAATTTGGGAAATGGAAGGGCTGCAAGGTCAACCAATATTTTGGCCCCAGCCTTTCAAGGTCAGTGAAGACTCAAGACATAGGAGAACCTGTAATGTAATATCATGGAACTCAATTGTGCCCCAAATTTTCTGATCAAGGAGATTATGGAGCCACAGAGGAATGCGATTGATGATCTGTATTGTGCCTAAGGAGAGTCACATGCAGAGAAAACTCTCTGTAAGGATCTCACTGAGAGAAAACTGGTCAAGCAATGACCTTGACTCATCCACATGGCTGATACTGACAAAGGGTCTATGGAGTGAGGTACAGGGTTACAGGATAAACACTGAGGGGGCTTGAATTACCTCATCAGATACAAAAGTTAAATTTTTTGTTATATAGTTCTTCCATTATCTCGGTCTTAACCATCAAGCAAAAAAGTATAAAAATGAGGCACATAAAAATTAGCCATAATAATATGCTGAGCTGTGAATGGCTCTAGTCAACAACTTCTTAGATTATCCCACTACTTTTGCGCACTGCTGGACTGTGTTTGATTGTTTTGCTGAGTTCAGGCACCTAAGATAATTGAATGACAATGGGATGCCCATCTTTGACAGGACTAAAAAAATAAGTGGATACAAAGGAAGAACCATTCTGTATTTGTACAAACAGTACAGTTGTTTAATGCAGTACTTCTGCATAATTCTATGAGAAGCAAAATTTGCACTAATAGTGTTTGGACAGGATATTCTTTCGGCTTCTTGTACTATGGACAACCACTAGGAAGATAACAAGATAGAAAGTATTAGTTATTGAAACTGTAGTATAATTCAGCTTTAAAAAAAATAGGAGTATAGAACTACATTCTCTTAATTCATTGATTAAAGACATTTGCTCTAATAGTGTTTGTAAGTAGAATATCATGTATGCACCTTTTATGACAAAAAACTACTACAAAAACAGTGTGAAATATAATAATTATTGAATCTGTCCTGCTAATTTGATTTGAAACTGTCTCATTGTCATTTATTCTTCCATAAAATAAAATTAAATTAAAAAAAAAGTAACTTTTAAAAAAGTAATAAAAAATAAGTCAAGAATAAAAATTTAAGATTCCTTGAAAGCATTGGTGCTATTGAATCATATGTCCATATATCTTGCATTACTATATCTATTAATCTGAGCAACACATTTGATGATAAAAATAGATATTATATCAATCACTGTTAATCAATATTCTTGTTTTGAAAATCTGTAATGTATGTATTGTTACATATTACCCTATTTCTGTCCTTGCTTTTATTTTTCTTTCTCTTGTTTTTACTCTTCAAAATAAAAGAAAATTATAATTAAAAAAGTCCAAGACAAATTTTAGAAAAAAGAAGACATGTTTAAATAAAATCAAAAACACAAAAAAGAGAAAAATGAAAGAAACTCTAAATTAATTAAAGACTTGGTTGTAGGGGGCAAAAATCAAACACAATTGTGGATAATTCATTTATCAATAATAAATATAAGGAATGCATAAATTAATTAAGTGCATACAAATAAGTAATGAAAAGTAGAAATGCCACCAGGTGATGAGAAAATCACTACAAAAATATCTTCTGCGATCATTAATAACTTCTAAAATGATTTTTCATGAATATATAAATAAACTATGACCAGAGTATTGAGAATGTTGTCAAAATTTTCAAAAAACTTCCCATTTTTTTATAGAATTATTTTATAATATTCACCCAAAAATTCAAATGCAGAAGAGTACAGGGGATCTGTCCACGCACCAGAGCTCCAAAGAATCCAGCAGAGTGCCTGGATCCCATGGCAATGTCCTCCATGAGTCCAGGTGGAGGCCCAGAGCCCACGACAGTGTCTCATGCAGGTCTGCATCAGGGATCTGCACTGGGAAGGCTCACAGGTCAGAGGTAGAAGCTAGATGGTCTGTGCCAGAAAGTTTTCACCATAAAGAAATGGTAAATGTTTGAAGTTATAAATAAAGCTTCCCATTTAGAAGGTCTTATGTAATTATTCTTCATTCAAGAAACATATACTCCAATCTGATTTCAACTTGTTACAGAACAAAATAAAAATTTTCTTCAAATTCGTTTTACAACACATGTGATGATAACATTTAAAGGTTTTTCTGCCCTTCTTACTTTTTCTTTCCTGCTCTCCTCCTGTTCTCCCTCTCCCTCTACCTCTCCTCCTCTCTCTATCACTCTCTCTTTCTTTATCTCTTAAATGATTTATTATCAGAAACTATTTGTAGTGCTTAAAATAAAATGTAACATAACTGTGATTTGCTATAAGAATGTATCAAGTTCAAAACCCAGTGATATTTTTTAACTAATTAAATCATAGTAGAAATTAAAACACATTTTAAATATCATTTTGAACATAAAGGCCAAAAAGTATAATTTAATAAACAAAAACACCTATCAAGTTTTTGGTTATAGAATCTCAACATTTGAAACATTTATGATCCTCTAAATAATCAATGTTAACTATTTTTATTCAAACTTAGAGAAAGGTTTCTTCAGAAACTTATAAATCATTTTACCATTAATTTTAACATAGGTCAGTGGAAAATCCAAGAAAATATGTAAGAATTTTTAAAAAGGAACCAGAAGTGTAACTGTCCTACTAAAATCTGTCATTTTCACATAAAAACAAAACTGCTACTGCAGGCACAAAGACACTGTGAAGTGAAACAGTAAGTAGCGTGGAATTGATTCGTGGATATTAGTAGTTGAGTGTATGGCAATAAAAACATTTCAAATTGATAAGAAATGAATTTAATTGTCAATAAATAACATTGGGACCACTGGTTAGCATTTGGAAAGAATTATAGGAAGAAGAACTAAAGGAAGAGAAATTTTTAAAAAGCTATAAAGTACAAGAAGGAAATGGGGGTGAATAACTACATAGAATCTTGAAACAGGAAAGTGTCTCTAAGCAACATAAGGAATTCACGATCTATAACACGCTGATTAGTTCCATTACATAACGTCATAAAATGATGAATCATGAGATTAGTTTTTAAAATAAATCCAAAAATTGAGTAAAAACTGGAATATGTAAAAGAGGATTAATATAGTAATTGATATATAAAGAGTTTAGTATATTAATGAGACAAAGTTGGTCACTCTAACAGAAAAATGGGTAAAGAAAATACAGGTAGAGAGAAAAAGGAAAAATAAAAAGGGTTGGAAAAGTTAGTCACTGTCACTAGTATAACAAAGAGAAAGCATTAGATATTATTTTTCATCCATGAAATTAGCATATGTTTATGTGCCTCTATGGACTATAGAATATTTATTTGTTATTTGTGAGACTTCTAGACAACAGTGTGGGAGTGTGAATACAATCTTAACGATGCCCCTGATCTATATCCCCAGCAAGAACATTTTAGGTAGGATATTAAAGGCATGATCCATGAAAGACTAATCACACTAAAACTTGTCTGCTTTCTAAATAAAAATGAAAAGACCAGTTAACAGTCTGGGAGAAATTATTTGCAAAAGGACATACCATAAAGAACAATTATCTAAAACGTGTACAGAATCTTAAAATTCAACAATAAGAAACCAACCCAATTTAAACACAAGACAAAGATAATTACAGACACCTCCTGAAGGAAAATATACAGAGAGAGACTGTAACTCATCAGAGAAATGCAGGTTAAGCAGCAATGCACTCACCCTGCACACCCATCAGGACGGCCAGAGCCCGAGCACAGGGAAGCTGAATGCTGGTGGGCGGTGGGCAACGCGCCCTGGCGGGCCGTACGGAGGGGCGGAAGGGGGCGGACACTCGAGCAGCTGCTTTTACAGGTTTTGGTCTTGGTTTTTTCTTTTCTTTTTTTTTCTTTCTTCCTTTCTTCCTTTCTTTCTTTCTTTCTTTCTTTCTTTCTTTCTTTCTTTCTTTCTTTCTTTCTTTCTTTCTTTCTTTCTTTCTTTCTTTTACAAAAGTAGAGATACTTGTACCATTCCCTCCTGCAGTCATTCTCCCAGGTACATCCACACCTAATCCTGCCCACAGACGTTTATAGCTGCTCTGTTGCAGACTCTGTACCAAACTGGATGGAAAACTCTGTGCATTGAGTGGAAGGAAGGCAACTGTTGCTACACGGGGCAAGCTGATCAAATTACCAGCCCCAGTTTAAGAGTAAAATAGCAGTATATATATTTTGTACCCAGGAAATACAAAGTTGATAGCAAGAGATTTTATAATTGGTCTCACATGCTTGGTCACACCTTGCCAGGCAGATGTGTTAGGGCAGCTTTAATTGGGGGAGGGGCCATTCATCATGGGGCGCAAAGGTCTTGGTGAACTCAGGGTCCGTGCAAATGGGTAAGATCTAGTGATCTAGTGTGACCTTGACAGAGCCAGCTGCCCTTGGATAGTCCTTGGAACAGGCTGACAAAACAGGGTATGGGTGCACACTGTGTAGCTCTGCAGACAGAACCGGCTCAAATGATCTCTGAATTGCAGCTATGTAGTTGGTTCAGGCTGGCTGTGTCTGACACCCCATCATGAAGCTATTGTTTTAAAATTTTCTAGTTTCATTCATAGCTGTCAAAACTTAAAAATAACCAAGATCTCCTTCAGTTTACCCTGTCATGACAGTGTTTCTGAACATACTGTATATTTTTTCTACTTATGTAAGAATTTACCTTTACCTTGAACTCACAGCAATCCTGCCTCGGCCTCCCAAGTGCTGGGATTAGAGATGTGTTCCACCATGCCAAGCTATTGCCTCTGTTTTTTTTTTTGCTCTTGTCTCAAGCTCCCCAGTGCTGATGTTATAGGAATTCACCACCATACCCAGTTCGAGGGCTGTCACTGCATGCAGAGCCATGGACAAAATTCAGGACCTTGTCCCTGCGAGGTAGGTACTTATGCCTCTGAACTATCTCCCCAGACTCATTTTTTAAAGGTGGATATTTTAGTTCTTTCTCCCAGAATCTAATATAAAGAATCTCAAACACATTTTTTTTGTTTTTCCATAAGGAAAAAGAAAAACTTTCTCACTGTTGTAAATGCTGTATTTCTTATTCTGGATTCATACTACTCAATTCAAATTTGAGTTTCACTGGGATTGTGTGGGAAATCTTATTGTATAAGATTTTTTGCAAGGTGGTCTATGAAGGACAAACTCAAGCAACACTGCATTTTTTTTAGATTTACAGATCTTTATTTGAAAATCTGATCTGCCAATATAGCGTTTTCCACCAACTCGTGGAGCAGAAACTTTCACAGGCTTCACAATCTTCTGCTAGGTGCTGCCCTTGTGAGAGCCTTAGCAGCAGCCGGTGCAGTCTTTTCAGATGCTTGCTTAGCCTTTTTTGCTTCCTGGGCAACCCTGATAGCTTGTTCTCCTTGGCCTTTCTAACTTCTGGTTTCTGATTCCTCTTGGCCATTATGTCAGCAAGTGATGGCCCTCTGAAATTTGACTGCTCGTCCTGTTCTTTTCTTCTGAATTTCTTCCAACTGTCCCTTGTTGTGCTTTTTTAATTTATTTTTTATTTATGTATGTATGTATGTATTTATTTATTTATTTATTTATTTATTTTGTAGAGAACAGACCAGTTTATTTGCTGAGGCTTTCTCTTGGAAAGGAATGCAGACTCACATTTTGCATTCAGAAACTGGAGCACCTTCCCGTCGGTCCTGGAGTAGCGCTTCCCGTGTATCCGCTGAAGCTGCACAGCTCGACCTTCTTGGTGGCAGCTGGCAGTCAAGGCGGAAGATAGTGGAAAAAAAAAAAGCAACACTGCGTTTTTTAAAAGTGTTTTTTTTTATTGCACTGCATGCTGCGCTGACCCAGTCCCCGAGCAATCTGAGCCTGAGATGGAGTCCAGGCATGGTGGCACACTCCCGTAATCCCAGCACGAAGGAGCAGAAATCAGGAGGAACACTGCACGAGTCTGAGTTGCATAGTGAGACCCTGCACCAAAAAAAAAAAAACCTTAAAAAATTGTTTTTTATTACTTCATGTTTGCAGTCCATAATATTACATTTCTTATGGGGAGCAGGCATATGTACACAATGCATCTTAATTCTATTTTTTTATCCGCTGTGCCTTCCTTTCATTGCCGCTCCTTCCAACTCTTTATCTTCTTCCCATTTGCAAAAACTCTGCTTTTTTTCCTTTAAATTCTTTTTCCAGTCCCTTTCCTGCCCTTTCCTCTATCCATTGTTCCCCCATGCACTTGAGAAAGATCCCCTTACTTTGTATGTATCTATGTTCTATTATGCTACAGAGATCTAAGAACAATTTTTTTTTCAGAACCAAAGATTGAATGGGTGTTGGTGGTATAGTGGTAAGCATAGCTACCTTCCAGAACCAAAGATTGAACTCAGAACCTCACACTTGCCAGGCAGGTGCTTATGCCACAGAGCTATCTCCCTGGTGAGATTGCTACATAGATATAGATAGATATAGATATATTTGAGCATATTTAAGTATATACAATGTTTCATTTTAGAGAAACCATGTGATATATAAGCTTATATGTCTGGCTTAATTTACAATATTATAGTCTGAAGATGTAGGTTTTATTATTATTGACATATATGATTTGTAGGACAGAAAGAACAAGGCGGCAAGAAGCTCTCTTTGAGAAAAAAATATCTTAAAACGTAGATTCCAGCTTGTGCAGAATGCTGTCTCTTTTGCTTTGTTGTGGGTCTGCGTGACCCTAAGCAGCAGACACTGCGTAGTCCTAGCTTTCAGCAACAATAACAGTGGAAAATTCAAGCCATTTACCAAAAGCTTTTTATGTATGTGTGTGGCTACAGTGAATTCACTTTGGGTTACAAACATTTTAAATGGTTTGTATGTTTTTAAACTTTATATACCCTCTCCAACTCCACACTCTTTGGTAGTCAGTCACTCTTGGCTTTGCTAAAATGAATGGAATTTAAAAACCGAGGTTAAGAGCAAGGGACTTGGGCCGTGAAGTATGTATGTACTCCTATGTGTCTCACTTGCTTTGGTGCCTTCCCTTTAGCTTTTTGCTGGAGCCACAGTGCTTTGGGTAACTAGCAGGCAGCAAGAGCTCTGCTTCCCCTTTGCTCCTGTGCAAGTGCCTCATTTGCCTTGCGTTCCTGGCCTGCATGTGTGCATAGACACTATGACAACGCGTTGTCTTCTTGCTCAAGCCTCTTCTCCTGACTAGGAGCTCAGCTTTTCTGATCTCTGCAACTTGCTTAATCAAACCTTCAGCCCGTGTTCTGTCCCTACAATTACCCCCTCTTCTTGGGCTAAAGCCCAACTGACTAGGTACTTTATGCGATTTTGTCTTATTTGGCTATGTGTCTGTGAAAGTTGCTGGTACTTGCAGAAAAAAAGACAGAGTGATTCCATAAAAGAGTCTTTTATGAAAACAAGTTTGTTGATGAAATATTCTGATCACTCGCATTTAATGTTGCCAGAGACACAGAGCTTTTCTAACCAAAAATATATCTTTTTTAAGGACATGTCCATTGCAAATAACTTCTTTTTACTAGTAAACAATGATGTTTATTTGATACTGTATGCTGGAGTGACCACTGGTTTGGGCAGCCAAGATTCTAAACGTGTAGGCCTGGCCCCATCACAGTGATGATAAGAAAAGACCTCGAAATGCCCCAGTGTGGCTCAAGAACTCCCCACACATTTCTCTTGGCCTCAGACACTTCGGTGACACACCCATTAGCTCCCCATCA
Source organism: Ctenomys sociabilis (assembly GCA_004027165.1). NCBI lineage: Eukaryota > Metazoa > Chordata > Mammalia > Rodentia > Ctenomyidae > Ctenomys > Ctenomys sociabilis. The sequence continues at coordinate 15,986 of PVKA01016562.1, forward strand.
GCATACTGGAGACCCTTCTGGCACTGTAAAGTCAGTGTCTGTGGCACTGCCTATGGAAAACAAAATAGTCTTACATACACATGTGATTATTTTTAATGTATAAGAAAAAATATGGTTAAATTCATTGATTTGGGGATGCAAAGCTTAATCTATAAAAGAAAAGAAAAGGGACTCAAATATGTTTTAAATAATCATTTATTCTGGAGCATCTGGCAAACATAAACTTGGAAGTATGTAAGAACGTTCATGCTAACAATGGCCACTTTCCAAAGAACAGTAAGGGACATATATTAAAACAACAACAACGAAAACACAAACCACAATCATCTGCCACAGAAATAATGATTGCAGAAATCACAAAGGGTGTGATAATAAGCGGCCTTGGAGTCATGCCAGTGAAACCTAACTTAATTAAATGAGAGCTCAATTATAAAAACAAAGATGACTTTCACTTCTATTTTTAATTTTATGGTTGAAAAGTAAGTCTTGGAAATATGAAAGAACCAAATAAAGTCATTAAATAAGAATAACTTAGACTCCTTTTCTGATCTTCGTTTGTAGAGGAGTAGAGCAAAGGATCATTTGGCAGGCAATAGATAAATATAAGCAGACTCCAAGTTCTTGATTTTGCCATAAGTGGCAAAATGCATGATGAAGACAAGTCTGAAAGAATCTGAGTTGATAAACATGGAGGCAATTATTGTTCTTCTTTATTGGCTTCTAAAGCACATCTTGCTTAATATAAGGTGCTGTGCAACCAAACAGAAAGTTCACTGAAGACCCTCAGGGGACAGTCTGAGAGTCAACTCCAGACAGAGAGTGTTTTCAGTTTCTTCAGAAAAGAAATCATTGTAGGAAGAGTCATGTGCACGGTAGTTTCACTAAATGAGGGTGACAGCTCTAACATGATCGTTACAGCATTTACCAGAGTGGCAATGACCCAGCAACCTCAATACAAAACACTGTTGAGCACAGAAACACATCACAATATTTAGAATCAAATTTATTGTCATTATTACACTTAATTTTTTTTCTTGTGAAAGGAGAAAGTGTTATAGGAAGAGAACAACCACAATAGTTAGCTAAATATTGGCTAAATTAATTCAGATTAACTCCATAGGTGGTTTGCATCACATTTTTTTACGTGTTGTAATAAGCCCAAAATTATGTCAGTTTTCTTTTCCCCATAAACCGGCAACATCATGTGGCTATGATCATTTTTACCTGGTCTGAGTGGGCATAAGGACAAACCAAAAAGTGAAAGAAAAAATTTGTCTCTCTCTGAGACATTTTAAAACTAATTTATTTTAGTTTACATCACCATTAGGGAGATTATTTAAACAGAGCCATAGGGCATGTTTTAAATATCCTACATGGGACTAAAATTAACGACTAAACATTAAAATTTAAACCATTCCAAGGTTTGGAGCCAATTGTAATGACCTTTCTACGTGTTTTCCTGCTGGTCTCAAGAGATGGGCCGCCAGGAGTCCCCAACCCAGGAAAGAAGCAGGGGAGGAGGAGGACGGGACGCACGCAGCGCGGCAGAGTGAACACGGGTGACCTTACTCGGAGGTGAGCTGACAGCGCCCCAGCACCACCACATCTAAAACTATTCGGAGCTTCCAGAAGAATACGGGCTCTGAAATACTCCGTGATAGCTTGGCCCCACCGAGGTGAGCTGTGTGCTGGCCGCTTGGAGGGGTGAGTCTTGGCTGGGTCTTTTGGTGTGATCGGGGCTTGAAGAGAGCTGGTCTCTGATGGTAGGAGAAAAACTACTTCACATTTCCCAGGCCCTGTCAAAAGTTCAAATGAAAGCCCATATCTGTATGTCTAAAATTTTAAAGGCTACAAATTAACTGTAAAAGGCAAAATATTTGCATAAGCCTGAAAATGTTCATGTTTTGATGACCGTAAAATATCACTAAATATCTATAGAACTAAAACTATATGTGTTTGCACACATAGTTTTTGCATTATTTGTTCATTGCCAATGTGAACATTTAGAAACAAGCACCATGCATGTTATGTCTAGACCTATCTATAGTACATGAATTATTTAATAAAAATGTGCCTCAGGTACTCTGGCCAACAGTGATGAATATTGTACTCCAGAAGCACAAAGTGGAACGTGAAGAAAAGCAAAGAAAGAGACTCTTGCTACTACAGGAAAATGACTCTTCATTACCCAAAATCCTGTTGCACTCTTGCAATATAAAAAGAATCTGACAGTTTAATTTTGGCATTCATTTCTCCTAGATGCCCTGCCCAACCGATCTTCCTTTACTAAGGAGACACTTCTGCATGGGCAGGAGTCTAGCCAGCCTGTTTTTATAACATTACAGTGCAGTCATTTGGTTTTTGTTTTGTTCTACTCTTTGTTTTGAGAGAGAGTTTCTCCATAATGCTGTCCAGGCTGGCCTCGAACCCTAAAGCATGGATTGTAATCTCGGCCCCTCCTGCCTACGCCAAGACTAGCACTAGCACAGAGTTTATAATTCTGCAAGGGAAACAGACAATAAAGAATGACTTATAGTGGTGGCTTGAATTCAATGCTATGAGAGAAGCACAACCAAAATAGCCAACTTTTATGGGCCTCTTCTCTGTCGCTTCTCAAGGGGGTTTATATACAGAATTTCATTTGAAACTCACAGGATAGTAAATCAAGGTTAGAAAACACAGATTAGAATATAGGAACTTTAAAATAGCTTGCCCACGTGTGTCAGTGAGGGAGCAGATTTTTGTACAGAAGTCTGCTGAATATGATTTTCATCAAATTTTATTTTACAGTGTTGACAACGTCTCTAGAAGACATTGGTATTTCTTTCATCACTTTAATGTTCTTGTCAGGTTTTGACTTACTAATAAAAAATTCAACTGCATGTGTTTGTAAATGAAGAAGCTAAGGTTAAAAATGTATATGAAAATACTAAAAGCCAAGAATAGCCATGGAAATATTGCAGAACAAAGAAGCTGAAAGATTTACACTAGTGGATATCAACAGTTTTCATAAATCTACAACTAATAAAAAACATTAGGGGCTCAGTGGCACAGTGCCTGCCTGGTAAGCAGCAAGTCCTGAGTTAGATTCCCTGTACCCTTCCCCCAAAAAGAGATAAATTAAAAAATAAAATAAACATTTTGAAACATGCTATTTACAAAAAGGGAGGAATAAGTAAAGGAAATATAGAAAATATAAAAACAAACAAGCAGCCACATGGACCCTCAATTTATGACAAAAATGGTATTACTCAGAATTAAGGAAAAAGAAGCTTTTTCGATAAATGCTGAGGGGTCACTTAGGTATCTATGCATGAAAATAAGTGAAATTTGATTTTCAGCTCACATCTTACCCAACATCAATTCTAGGAGAACTGCGGCTCTCACTAGGCAAGGCAAGGTGTCAATGTTTTTGTTTCTGTTTATTTTGTGTATCTCTTCCTCAAAAGTATTTTTCCCTCTCTCCCTTCTCTGTTCTCCCACTCTCTTGGGACATAGCCCTGTTCCTTCTTGGTAGAGCCAGAAGGCAGCATTGCCAGGGTCTCCAAAGCCCACCTCACACTTCATACTCAAAAGCAGTCATTATCGTGATGTCCGTGTCATAAAACAATTAGCCCATTTTTGAAGTTTATGAAGTGAAGTGGCCTTGTTGCCTCTGAGGTTTCTGTTATGTCATATCGTGCTTTGCCTATTACTTGTGTTGTGTGTAGCTTACTCGCTTTCAGTCTAAAGCACCAGGTCTCGTAACTACTCGTATGCGCTAACATTTATTCATAGTACTATTCATGCACACTTCAGTTGATTCCAGTTTCAGACAATTACAAATAAGGCTGCTGTGAACAAATTGGGAACGAGGTGTTTGGGACGAGGCCTCGCTGTAAAGCCCAGGCTGACCTTGAACTAGTGATTCTTCTGTCTCAGCCTCCTGATGCTGCTGAGAACATTTTTGTTCCTCTGTTTTCACTCACATATTTATTCATTTCTATAGACTGTCAAAAAATGAAATTATTGACTCAGAGACTTTCTCAATTGAAAAATAAATATGCTGGTTTGCTAGCCTTTTTTAGTCATTAGGGAAATGCAACTCAAAACTGCAATGAGACATAATGGTGTGGCTTTAATTTAAAATTAATTATTAATATCAAGTGTTGATGTGGATCTGGAAGTCTTGTACTGTGCTGAAACAAACTTAAAGTTTTCAATCACTTTGGAAATGTTATATGCCTTATATTAAGCCTAAAAACTTATTCTCTAAGTCAATAATTTCACAGACATTTGCTATTACTTGTTCTTTGGTAATAATAGCTGTCCCAGTAGGTGTAAGGTGAAACAGTGTCAATTCTATGTGCATTTCCCTGATGGTTAGTTGTGTTAAGAACATTTTCTGTACCTGCTGAGTATTCTGTGGAGAACTATTCACATCTTTTTTTTTTTAATTTTCTAAAAGAATACAAAATAATAAAAAAAAATACACACACACACAAACATTAGAAATGATACAGATGACAGGGAATTTCACTAAACAAATAATAGGAATTCAACAATGGCTGTTGTATAATGTCATTTTCAAATCAGTTTATTACCAGATATAACAAAGCAAAATTAGTAAATAAAAAGTTATAAGAAATTAAAAAGGAAAAAATTATACATTAACTGGTCCTTTCAGTGGATCAGCATAAATCAGCAGTACAATTATGAAAGCTATTCTGTAAATATATATTTTATATTTTAGTAAAGGTCTACAGGGTGTACAGGGTCTCCTTATGTAGACTGGACTCACAGTGACCACCAGCATTCAGCCTCCCAGGAGGTGGGATTACAGGCGCAAGCTACCACACCCAGCCTCAATCGCTGTCTCAGTGCACCCCAGGGTTAGGGCCAGTACAGCAGGCCTGGAATCAAATACCTGACCCCCGCGTCTGCCTAAGCAGGCACTTTAATCTGCTGAGCTTTTGGCCAGCCCTAATATACATAAACATATATTTTCCTCTTCTTTCTTTCTTTTGTACTTTTCATCATCCCCGTTTTTCCTTTCATTGAACAGAATGTTTCCTTTTCACAGTATCTATTGTATCTTTCAGGTTTTATCTGCTCTTTCAGATTTTTACACTAGCAAGGTAACACAATGTTTGCAGATATGGGTCTGATTTATTTCACTTATTGGTACGACCACTAGTTACATCCATTTAACTACAAAAGCCTCGAGTTTATCTTTTTTATTGCTGAGTAATACTCCATTGTGTAAAAATACCACATCTTTTTTATCCGTTCCTCAGATGATGGGCATTTGGGCTGTTTCCAAGATTTAACTATGACAAATTGCACTGCTGTACACATGGGTGTACATAAATATGTTATGATGTTTTCAGTTCTTTTTGAAAAATACCCAAGAAGGGAATAGCTGCGTTGAACAGAACCTCCAGTCATAGCTTTCTGAGGAATCTCCATGCTGATTTCCATAATGGTTGCATCAGCCTACACTCCCACAAACAGTGAAGAAGGTTTCACTTTTCCCACAATCCCTCCAGCGTTTGTTATTGGTTGACTTCTTGGTGATAGCCATTCTTTCTGGGGTGAGATAGAATCTCAGTGTTGTTTGCATTTGCATTTCTCAAATGATCAGTGATATGGAACATTTTTCATCTATTTATTTGCGCTTGTATTTCTTTATCTGTGACATATATTCACGTCAGATGCTCATTTTTCAACTGGGGCTTTGCATTCTGTGGGTTCTGACTTTTTAAAATTCTTTTTTTTTTTCTTTTTCCCCTTCCCTTTCTTTGAAAACTTTTCTTTAGAATAGGCTTCTCCCACCCACAAAGAAATTAAAATAAAAAGGGTGATTGACAATAAAAACTTCATCTTGACCAACTGAATTTCAGGAGCTCAACTGCAGGCCGTGCTCTGGCGCCTGCGAGCCTGCGCCGTCCCCGCCCGCGTTCCTTAAAATTCTTTGTATGTTCTAGATGAAGTCCTTTGTCAGAGGAACAGTTGGCTATAATTATTTCCCAATTTGTGGGATTTCTTTTTATTGTTAGAAATTTCTTTTTAAAAAAATCTTATTTATTTATTTATGTACTTACTTATTTTGGTACAGGTCTCACTACTCAGCCCCTATTGGGAGTGATCCTCTTGCCTCAGCCTCCCCAGCACTGGGAATATAGGCACACACCACCATACCCAGCTTTGGGGCTGGTACCACACGCAGTGCCAGGGATCCAACACAGGACCTTGCGCTGGCCAGGCAGTGAACTTTAGACCGCTGAACTACCTTCTCAGCCTGATAATTTCTTTTGACATATAGAAACCTTTTTTAAAAAGATGAGATCCCATTTGTTGATTCTTTAAAGTAGTCCCCATGTAGGTTGATTTATGTTCATAAAATTTCTATCTATACCTATGTTGTTAAGATTTTTATCTGCTTTCTCCTGCAGAAGATGTAGTGTTTCTGTTTTAATATGTAAATCTTTGATCCATTTTGACTGTAGGTTTGTTCATGGTGATAGACATAGGTCTAATTTTAGCCTTTTGCTTGTGGAAGGCAGTTTTTCCAGCATCATTTATTAAAGAGACTGTCTTACTTCCAGGAACATGTTTAGCCACTCTGTCAAAGATAAGGTGGCTGAGTGTGTTTGTAATTGTGTCTGCATCTTCTAAGCTGTTCCATTGATCCTCAGGTCTGTTTTTTTGCCAGTATCGTACTGATTTTATCACAGCAGTTTTGCAGTATAATTTTAAATTAGGGATTATGATGCCTCCTGCCTTTCCTTTGTTATCTAGGATTGCTTTTGCTATGCTAGGAATCTTCTGGTTCCAGATGAATTTTAGAAGTGTTTTCTTTAGATCTATAAGGCACACTAATGGTATATCTCACAGATGTATTCCTCAGAGTCCCAATCATTATAGTGTTGAATCTGTATAACAAATTTGAGAGTAGGGCCATTTTTGCAATGTTGGTTCTTCCCATCCAGAAACAAGTAATATCTTTCCATTTTATGAAATCCCCTTTGATATCTTTTTTTCAGAATACCATAATTTTCACTGTATAAATCTTTTACCTTCCTTGTTAGATTGATTCCTAAGTATTTCAATTTGGGAGAGGTATTACTCTGAAAGGCGTATTTCCCTAATTTTTCTCTCAGTGCATTCATTGTGTATACAAATGCTACGGATTTTTTAGTGTTGACTCTGTATCCTGCTGTGCTGTTAAACTTGATTATTAAATCTAGAAGTCTTTCGTGTAGTTTTGGAATCTTCTATGTACAGTGTCATATCATCTGAAAATAATGATAATTTCACTTTGTTTCCAATCATTATTCCTTTTATTTCTCTCTATTATCTTACTGTTCTGGCTAATGTTTCCAGAATTATAGACATAGACATCCTTTTCTTGTTCCTGATTTTAAAGTGAAGGCTTTCAGTTTTTGTCCATTAAGTAAGATGGTGGCTGTTGATTTACCATAGATAGCTTTTATTAGGTTGAGGTAAAAACCATCTATTCTAATTTTCTGTAGTTTTTTTTTATCATGAGTGAGTGCTGGACTCTGGCAAAAGTTTTTTCTGCATGTACTGAGATGATTGTATTTTTACCTCTGATTCTGTTGACATGTGTATTACATTTCTGGATTTGTGCGTGCCGAACCACCCTTGCATCTGGGATGAATCTCACTTGGTTGTGATGTGTAATCTTCTTGATGATTTGTTATATTCTGTGTGCTTGTACTTTATTAAGGATTTTCACATCTATGTTCATTGGGGAGATTGGCCCTTAGTTTTCTTTCTTTCTTTTTTTTTTGGTAGAACCAGGGATTGAATTCAGGACCTTGCACTTGCCAGGAAAGTGTTTATTCTACTGAGCCATCTCCCTGACCCTTTAGTTTTCTTTTTTGGTTGAGTCTTCCTCTGGTTTTATTTATTTTTATTTTTATTTTATGAATCAAATATGAATGAGACAGTTTTAAGATATCTTGACAAGATGGATTTGATAAATTAATACATTGCAAACTGTTTTCATAATGTTTTGGTATCATAGAAGGTGCATAAATGATATTATACTTACAGACATTATTATGCCATATGTCTCTTATCAGTAGATTAAGAGAGTGTAGCTGTGTGGGTATCTTATTTTTTATACCTGAATTACATCAAAGATTCAATAATTAATACTTTCTACCTTGTTATTTTCCTAGTGGTTGTCCATAGTACTAGAAGCCAACATAATATCCTGTCCAACCACCATTAGTGCAAATTTTGCCTCTCATAGGATTATGTAGAAGCACGGTGTTATCTATCCCAACTGTACTGTCTATGCACACACATCATGAGTTTTTCTTTCTATACCCCTTCCTTTGTCTACACCTGTCAAAGATGGGCACTCCATTGTCATTCAACTAATTTAGGTGCCTGAGCTCGACAACACAATCCAACACAGTCCAGCATTCCACAACAATAGTGAGTTCTCTGAACAAGTTGTTGACCATTCCTGTGGTTTTAGAAGCAGAGTAATACTTATCTCCAGGAATGAATTTAGGAAAATTGCTTCCTTTTGTTTTCACTAAAGAGTTTGAGAGGAGTTGGCATTAAATTTTCTCTATATTTCTTGTAGAATTCTGCCGTGAATCCATTAGGACCAGGGCTTTATTTGTTGGTAGTTTTTTATTATATTTTCAATTTCATATGCTGATATTGGGTTATTCAGAATTTTTGTATCTTCCTGATTGAACTCTGGTAATTAATATGCATTTAGAGATCTGTCCATTTCTTTTCTGTTTTCCATTCTATGAGAGTAGATGCTCATGGTTTTCTTCATTTCTATGAGATCTGTAGTGATTTCACTCTTTTCCCACTCCTTGTAATATGAATTTCAATTTTTTTCTTTTTTTTTTTTTTTGTTTGGCTAGAGGTTTATCAATTTTATTCATTCTTTCAAAGAATCAACTCTTGATTCATTAATTCTTTGTATTGTTTTCTTCATCTCTATTACATTAATTTTCTGCCTTTTTAGGTTTGGCCTTGAAATGTTCTTTTGTTAGGAGCTTGAGGTGAAGCATAAGACTCATTTATTTGGGTTCATTCTGTTTTCCTGATCTAAGAATGTACTACTATAAATTTCCATCTTAAGATAACTTTCATTGCATTTCATAGGCTCCAATCAGTAGTATCTGCATATCTATTTGATTGTAAATATTGTTTAATTTAGTCGTTTTTTTTTTTTTTTTTTTTTTTTTTTTGGAGGAACTGGGGATTGAACTCAGGCCCTTGCACATGCCAGGGAAGTGCTTATTCTACTGAGCCATCTCCAGGCCCTTTAATTTAGTCTTTAATTTTCTGTGTGAGTCACTGATTATTCAGGATGGTGTTATTTTGTTTCAATGTGTTTATGAGTTTTTCTTGTTTCTTTTGTCCATAATTTCTAGTTTCATTGCTCTATAGTGAGATAATATGCATGGGAAAATTTCAATTTCTTTGCGTTTACTTAAGCATGTTTATGTGCTAGTTTATGGTTTATTTTGAGGTACACCCTGTATGCAGCTAAGAAGAATGTGTATTCTGATATATCAGGTGGAATACTCTGTAAAGGTCTGCTTAGTCTATTTCTTCACAAGTTTGATTAAATAATGTTATTTCTTTGCTGGTTTTTTGCCTCATTGGTCCATCTCTTTGTGATAGTGGATGTTAAAATTTCCCATTACAACTGTGCTCATTTGTTTTTCTTTTTCTTTTTCTTTCTTTTTTTTTTTTGCAGAACCAGGGATTGAACTCAGGCTCTTGTGCTTGCCAGGGAAGTGCTTATTCCACTTAACCATTTCCCAGGCCCTTTATTTGTTTTTCATGTCGATTAAAATATGTCTTATGTAGCTGAGTGCTCTTACATTGGATGCATATATATTTATGATTGTTATCTCTTCCTCTTGCACTTTTCCCCCTAAAAAATATGTAGTGACTTTGTTTATCTCTCTTAAACAGTCTTGGCTTAAATTCATTCATTCATTCATTCATTCATTCATTCATTCATTCATTCATTCATTTATTTATTTTGAAGTACTAGGGATTGAACTCAGGACCCTGTGCTTGCCAGGAAAGCACTTATGCGACTGAGCTATCTCCCTGGCCCAGGCTTAAAATTTCTTGTCTTCAATCAGAGTTCTTACCCCTGCTTTTTTCTGGGTTCCTATCACATGGAGTATTTTTTTCACATCCTTTGACTTTTAGTTTATGGATTTGCTTTTGAGGTAAATGTTTTTTGTATACAGCATATTGTTGGCTTTTGTTTCTTGATCCATTTTGCTAGTCTGCTTGTTTTGATTGGTGAATTGAAGCCAATTACATTAATGATTAAACCGGTGTGTTTTGGTTTATCTTTGCGCTGTTATTTTACTCCTGTAGGTCCCCTGCTTTTCCCTTCTTTTTAGTTGCTCACTCTGCTTGGTGGTTCCTTTCTGGTTTGTTCTTGAAGTTGTAGTTATTTATGTCTCTTTCTAGACTATCTGCCAGTGCTCTTTGTAAGGTTGTTTGGTGGTCATGAATTCCTTCAGTTGTTTTTTTCGTGGAAATATCTTATATGTCCATTCAATTTGATAGATACTTTTGCAGGACACATCTATCTGAGCTGGAAGTTGCTTTCTTTCAGGACCTGAAATACTTTACTGTAAACACTTCTTGATTTGATAGTTTGTGTTAAAAAAAATATGTCATGATTCAGATGGGCTTTCTATTATAGGTGAACTGGTTCTTTTCTCTAACAGCATTTAAATTTATTTTATTTTATTTTTACTTTTTTGATACAGGGCCTTACTATGCAGTTTGGATCACTAGTGATCCTTCTGTCTCAGCCTCCCTAGCTCTGGGATTACAAGCATGTGCCACCACACCCAGTTTCGGTAGCTAGCTTAGCATGTCCAGTTTTCTGGAACCAGCATGGCTTGTAGTACCAGGCATCAAACTTAGGACATTGTGCTTGCCAGGCAGGAGCTTATGCTGCCTAGCTATCTCCTTTGCCCTCTAACAGCTTTTAATATTCTTTAATTTTGATGAATTTCTGAGTCCTTTACTATTATATGTCAATGTAGATTTATTTTGACTATGGTTAATTGGAGTTGTATATGCTTCACTTATTGTATGTCAGATTCTTTTGCCCTTTTTGGGAAATTTTCTGCTACTGCTTCTGCAAATAATGTTTTTATGTCATTTATGTTTTCTTCTGTTTCATTCACACCTATTAGTCTTACATTGCTCATCTTTGTATCATCTTGTAGCTATTAAATGTTATTTCCTAATTCCTTATTGTTTTTAATAAATGCTTCCTTTTCAGGGCAGGCCAAAACAGCTCAGCAGACTGAAGCACTTGCTTAGGCAGAGCGCAACAGCTGGGGTTTGATCCCCAGAATGCCCTGCCAGCCTCTCCCCTGGGGTGCACTGAGGCAACAGTTGAGACTGGGCATGGTGGCTCATGCTGGTAACCCTAGTTCTTGAGAAGCTAAAAACAGGAGAATCACTATGAGTCCAGTCTACACCCTGTACACCCTGTACTAAATTTTTTTAAAAGAAATATTTCCTTTTGCATTCACTATTTGCTATGCTGTCTTCATGGTCTGAAATTCTATCTTCATTTTTGTTCAAGTGGTTTTGCCATTTTTCAATGGAATTCTAGATTTCCTTGATATCTGTTTGAATGTGTCTCATGCATTCTAATTTTTCTATATTGTTCATTGAATATTTCCATCATTTCCCTCTTCCTATTTTTTAACATAAATATTCTTTAGATGTACTGTATAATTCTTTTGTGATTGTTGTAATTTCTTTTTTACCTGAGAGACAATTTTTGATCCGATTTTTTTCTATACCCTGATGCAGTTGTTTCTTTACTTCAGTTGCTGTCATTTCAGAAATTTTAGTTGTGTGACTTCCAAGTTCTTCTATGACCTTATCTCCTGGGCTTGCTCTGGTTGGGCTGAAGGTCTGGGATTGTCTTTTGGTCCTTTTGACATTTTTGAGGCTTCCAGTGTTCGCCCAGACTCAGCATGGTGGTTGGGCCCAGAGTGCAGCACGGAAAGGCTCCCACAAGAGCCAGGGTATGGGGCGGGCTCAGCAAGGGTCCTGCTGTTCAGCTTCCTCGGCAGCTTGCACCATGCGTGGGGTGGTGAGCTGTACTCAGGGAGTCTCAGCTAATGATGGGGATAGGCCACAGCTCAGCAGAGCTCTGGCAATTGGGGGATGGGGAGGATCTCACCAGAACCCTACGGCTGTCTTGGGCCCACCTGCCTTCTGCAGTGGTGGGAGAGGTGGCCACAGCTCAGCAGAGCTCTGGCAATTGGGGGATGGGGAGGATCTCATCAGAACCCTACGGCTGTCTTGGGTCCACCTGCCTTCTGCAGTGGTGGGAAAGGTGGCCACAGCTCAGCAGAGCTCTTGCAATTGGGGGATGGGGAGGATCTCATCAGAACCCTACGGCTGTCTTGGGTCCACCTGCCTTCTGCAGTGGTGGGAGAGGTGGCCACAGCTCAGCAGAGCTCTGGCAACTGGGGGGATGGGGAAGGTCTCACCAGAACCCTACGGCTGTCTTGGGCCCACCTGCCTTCTGCAGTGGTGGGAGAGGTGGCCACAGCTCAGCAGAGCTCTGGCAATGGCCTCCACTCATTTTTTTAAAAAACATTTTTACTATTAATTTGGATAAGTGCCTTATAAATTTTTGACATTAGCCCTTTATCAGAGAAACACTTTGTGCGATTTGTTGTTGTTTTGTTTTAATGTATTTGGTACTAGATCTCTCTCTGCAGCTCAGACTTGTAGTGATCCTCCTGTTTCAGCCCCCCGAGGGCTGGGATTATAGGCTGGGGTTATTACCATGCCTGGACTCAATGGCTGGCTCAGTGCACCAAGGGCAGGGCCAGTGCAGCACATTGTGCTGAGCTATCTCGCAGGATTTCTTTGTGAAATTTGTAGGCTACCGTTTTGCTTTAAGTGTTTTTTTTTTCCTAAAGATTTTTAGTTTGCTGTTATTCTACTTGCTTGCTTTTGCTCTCTTTCCTGTGTTTTTAGTGTGATATCAAAAGTATTATCACCACTGCCAAGGTTCATTTTCCTCTTTGTGTTATTTTTGCAGTTTTTAGTTTCATGTTTAAGTCTTTAGTCTACTTCAGGGTAATTTTTGTGGTGTAAGATAAGGATCCGGTTCATTCCTTGCATGTAAATACCCCATTTTCCAGGTAACACCAATGAAGGGACCCTCTTTCCCCATTGTGTCTTCTTGGCCTTGTCAAATCAGCTGACTGCACTGAGCTTTATTTCTTGGCTTCCTATTCTGTCCCATTGACGGTGCTGCTCATTTTCATTATCACTAAAATTCTATGTTTTTTTTTTTTTTTTTTTTGGTCTTTTTGAGACAGAGTCTCACTATGCAGTTCAGGCTGGTGTTAAGCTCACCTTGAACTCACAACAATCCTCCTGCCTCAGCCTCCCTAGTGCTGGGATTGCAGGCATGCGCCAGCACACATTCTAGATTATGAAATAGGATAACTAAAAAGTTGAAACTACTAAAAATAGTATTAAATGCATTTGACCCAGAAGCAAAAATTAGAAAGGCCCCAGGGTCTTGTCTAAATGGTAAAATACCACTAATTAATATTAATAAAGTCTAAGCAAACACTATTTACATAAAATACTCCCAACAGAGGTAAAACCTTAAGTAAAAAAACAAAAATACATGTCAGAACTAACATGCTCAATTCAATAATTAAAAAAACTTTTAACTTAAAATATTTCACAGTTGTATCATTTGAAAATATTGAATTTCCATTGTAAGGACATGAAATGTTCTCTAAAATTACTCTATTATATGAAAATAAGTTGAAAAGAAAAAGAAGTGAAAGATTATGTCCAGAGTCTGCTTGTGTGGAGAAGGGTCCTTGGGAAGCAACACACTAAGGTACAGCCTGAGGGTACTGAATGAGGGGAGGGGAAGATGGAAAAGACAGCTAAGGAACTGCAAGAGAGAAACAAAGGAGTGGAGAGGAGAGGGAGAAAAGGAAGAGGAATATTCAGTCTACTCTGAGGCATCTCACAACATTACTCGCCTTGATTACAGCTATAGAGTACTGAGTGGTGGTATTAGGGCCAAAAATATCAAGAAAATAGTTACCAGATAATAAGAAAGTATCTGAAGCAAACTGTGAAATAATATAGCTATACATATATGTTAATAAGGTATTGTGGAATCCTATTTAAAATGTCACCTGAACAAGTACAAGCGGTCAGACTGAGTGGACACGATAAACATAACTAGGGGGTTTAGAAAGCAGGGACATTATCAGTTCAGTGTAAAAATTCAACAGGCAAATTTGTGCGTTATCATATGAGAGAATCGCTGTGTCAAAGGCTTTTAAACTTTTATAAAAATTATATGCATGGAACTTAAGAACAGATGTGTCAAAAGGAAAATGCAAAGAGAAATTAGAAGACTTCTGAATGTTTTTCTATGGACTTTAATTGATCTCATGGCGGAATGAATTGGAATCATATTTAGGAAGGCACCAAGAAAATGGTGGAGAAAAAAGAGTGAGGGAGGGGAAAGGTAGGGAGAAAAGGAAGCAAGCAGGAAGGACACGCTATGCTGTCCTTTTGCTAGCACTTTTCGTTACTTACAGAGCACCCCACATGCCCCTTCTCCACTTTTCATAAAAATGAGTCTTAGGCATATGGATATGGGTGTGTTTTCATATTAAAAACCTTAAGGCTAGGTTAGGGCGAGATAGCTCAGTGGTCTAAGCACCATCCTGGCAAGCACAAAGAGCTGAGTTCAATCCCTGTTACTGTATGCTGTGCAGGTCCAGAATCCCAGGCACATTGTGCCAGACACCAAAGCTTAGCATGGTGGCCATGCTTGTAATCCAGCACTGGGGAGGCTGAGATAGGAGAATCACTATGAGTCAGAGCTGACTAGCAAGACCTTGTACCACATAAATAAATAAATAATAAATTAATTTTAAAAATTTAGGGAGAGCCGGGGAGATGGCTCAGTAGAATAAGTCCTGGCCTGGCAAGTGCAAGGGCCTGAGTTCAATCCCCAGTTCCCCAAAATAAAAAAAGTTGAAACTTTGAAGCTAAAGGAAGAGAAGTTACAAAGTTTTGACCATCATGAAAAATCTTAAGATTTATACACATACACTAACTCTGGATTGTATCTGAGAAAATGACAACATTAATGTAATTAATATCTTCTCTGCAACATTGTACTTGTCATTATTTAGCTGTGTAGAAAACTAATTTTGAAATAAATGCAAAATTCATCCAGGGGCAGTTCACATTAGATTTCTAAAATGACTATAGGCTGAACTAGAAAACTTACTTTCCGGGTGTGAGCCAGGTGCTACAAGATTATTTTAAGGTAATTTTTCTTCTGAAAAGACTTTTCTTCCAACATATTCTCAAGGACTACAGACTGACGATTCACACCATGCTTGAGCACATACCAAACTGTTTAAGTAGGAATTTTTTCTAAGAAAAAAATCAACCAAAATCTTGAGGATTTATTTAGTGTTTTATTAGCAATCACTTACTTTCTAGGATTTCTAGAAAATATCATGAAGCAGTTATAATATAGTGGAGTATTAAAACTGTTGAAAAGTGTATCAGTAACTTAGTATTCATAAGACAGTAAAAAACAAATAATGGGGAATAGTTTTACTGAGAAGATTTAATCCTTATAACATAAAGCAATAATAAGTTCATTAAAATAAGACTTTCTTTTGGAGTAAACAGGTAGAAAAGAGTTGAGAAAAGATTGTGAAAATATTGTAAAATTTGTGAATGGCAAATTGTTTTCAATAAACTTGAATGTAGTTCAAATACAACAAGGAGATTAATAAATACATGACACATGTTATGGTTAGGTTGAACTGAAATAAAGCCAATTTTACTACACAATAAGACTTCCAAAATTTTCTACTAAGCGTATGTCCTAAGAATATATATTAGTAAAATAGAGTTTACATATATAATACTGAGAACAAAAGCTGGTTGTCATAATCATTACACTGTTGAATGCATGTACTCATCAAATCGCCACATTGTGCCCTGTGAATATCACCAGTTTTGTCATTTAAGTATTTAAAAATTTTAAATAATCCACAATTATTTTGTTGAATATATCATAAGGTATAAGCAGAGCTGTGACATGGCTTTGTGTCACAGCAGTGGTACTCTTGTAAATCCTAAACAAGAGAAGCTTGATCCAGCACAGAGGGAAAATCCATTACAGGAGGAGTAATGAAGAAAACAATTATATACTGGCTGAAGCATTTTTCTTGTCTAATTGGGATGTGACAATATCACAGTGGAATCCTCCTTCTGACTGTACTTTATCATTTTCAATGACTGTATCAGAGAAATTTCACCTTGTGACTTGCTGCATTTCTCTTCCATTTATTGTATCCTAAGGCCCTCCTGTTTGCTTCTCCTGTCCGCTGGAGCAGTCTCCCAAAGCCTCTGGGGTTGGTGTTTGGGGACGGATGCCTCTCTGAACATACTCTCTGCAGAGCCTTGTCAGCCGCTCTCCTCAGTGTCACCTTTTCATCACACACTTCATCCTTGGCCTGAGCTGACCCTTTGTGAGCTAAACACAGCATTCTGTCTGAGGAGGTACACTTTGGAGAGACAAAAGCCTTACTCACAGGACCAAAACTCTGCTGATTCAGCACATTTGGGGCAGATTTTCAAGGGCTGTCCCTTTCAAAGCCTCTGATTTTTAAGGTGTCCATGTGATTTATGCATGAAGCCAGTAAATTGTTTTCTCAAAAGTAAAAGGTAAAAAAGTAGTTTATTCTCACGCAAAAAAGGACAACATGCCTGTGAAACTGTCCAGGACTGTTGATTGAATTTTCTATTTATTAAGATTCAAATGACCAAAAGAATGAAAATCTTTAGAAGAAAACTACAGCAGAAAATCAAAATGGAACAAACTGAGAGTGCTGTTTTCTATTAATTTTTAGACAGAAAATGTGAGAGCCAGCAGTCGATTATACCAGAGAGCTGTAGAGGCGTCATCTCAGACTCTGCCCCTTCACATCAAGAGATCACTCACAGACAGGCACAGGCCTGGGGAGGCACCTTGCAGCAATGCCTGCAGCCTTGGAGCAAATGTCAGCATGGCCCCTGTGTGTGGCCGGCACTCTTCATGGCAAGAAGTGTTGGCAACCAAACTGAGCTTCTGGATTCTGTGTGCATCGTTCCTCCCATGCTCAATTCTAAAAGCTTGATTCTTGTACTGTGAGTTGTCTTATGATAAAAGTAGAGGTTACAAATAATGCTTATCTACGCAGTTCTTAACAGAATTTCAAATGAAAGCAAATTCCCTCATCCTATATGATCTAGAGTGGAAGTTATAGCCTTCACTTTTTCTTAGTGAATCTTACCATCTATCCCATGATTTATAGTTCAGTGTGTAACTGTGGCATTCCTCTCTGTGATTAACCCAAATTAAAGTTTGTATTGTCTGCTTTTTTTCTTTAGATTGTTTTATGGGGTGAAAGAAATAGCTTTAGCATTCAGTGGGAGCTATGACAATGAAAATTATCTGAGTCAGCCATCTCAGTACTGAAATACATTTGGTTCTCTAATTACAAAAGAGGGAATATAGCTATCGTGTCAGCTTAAAATCTATCTCTTAATGGTAAGTAAACTCAAAATTTCTTTGTTGAAGGGATTCTTCTAATTTATTGTTCACTTTGTGTCCAATTAATCTGCTTTTGTTACTCACAAATTCAATAGGTGTCTGTGTATTTACAAATAGAACATAAATTATGTAGAAATACAGCTAGTTATATGTTTATATATAAATAAAAATACAGTTTCCAAAACAAAGAAACATTTAAAAATAGACAAGGGTACAGTGTGACAATGAAAAGGGTGCCAATTAATTACTAAGTATATAAATCTTCAATTTCAAGAAATATGCATATTTTCAAAACCAAGTGACATTTAAAATCTTCCAAGTGATCTTAGAATATTTATGGTAGCAAGGACTTTACAGCCCATCCACTGGTTCTCAAGTTGAGCTTTCACCAGAGACACCTGCAGGGCTTGTTAAAATCAACTTTGTAGTCTGCAATAATGATGCAAATACTCTAGGAGCTAAGGCAGGAAGATTATAAATTCAAGCCCAACATGGATGACTTAGTGACTAATTGAAACCCTGTCTTAAAATAAACTAAAAACATTTTTGGGTTGTGTCTATAGCTCAGTGAGAAGGCTTTAGAGTCAAGCTTTAATACCCATTCCCATCCTACCAAAGCAAACAAAGAAAACCCCAAAATTCATTAAGTTTGTGAGCCTAATGCCAAAGTTGCAAGTAAGAAGACTTGTGTTTCCAATATTTCCAGGGTGCTGATGTTACTAGTCTTGGGGGTCATACTATCAGACTTTCAACCTTAGTCCAACTCTGTTGTTTTCTAGGCTAGAAACCTGCATAATGTTATCTTTAAAGTAGTTGCTCAAATCACCAGGGACAGGCTCACAAAATTGATTAAACAATATGTATAGAATAATATTCCACAGTTTATCCATTCACAAGTGTTGGCAATTATGAATAAAGCTGATATAAACACGTCTATATTGGATTTTGTGTGGGGGCACAAATTAGAGAACCAAATTTTCGGGTCATTTAATTACATTCTGAAGATGATGATTTCTGGATTATATGATGAGCGTGCATTCACTTTTGTTTAAAAAACAAACCAAAACTGCCAAAGTAACTTTTGCGTTCCCACCAGCAGTGAGTGGGAGTTCCAGCTGTTGCAAGTCCTCATTAACATTGGTGTCATCAGTGTTGTGGACCTTGGTGTCCACAACAAGGAAGCATGATGTGTGTGTCTCTGCGGTTTCAATTTGAATTTTCCTAATGACTTCATTTGCATATTCCTGGAGATGTGGGGGCATCCTTTCACATGCTTATTTGGTATATGTGTAGTTTCCTACAAGATGTCAGTTAGATCTTGTGCCCATTTTTCAATCAGACTGTTCTTTATTTTACCTGAGTAAAAACTATTTGTACATTTTGTAAATAGTCCTTTATCAAGATCTTTTGCAAATATTTCATCCCAGGTTGTGACTAGTTTTACATTTCCTTGATAGTCTTTTTTAAAAAAGAAAAGCCACAAGGGATCATTTCTTGCTTAAGATTTATTCTTTCATAAAGCCAAGTTTTACTGGTCAGCACTGAATCTAGGTCATGGAAGAATATGAATTATTTAAAAATGATTCTAAACTTCTCTTTCATTACTTTAGAAAAAGAATGCACAGATGTGTGTGTGTGTGTGTGTGTGTGTGTGTGTGTGTGTGTGTACTGGGAATCAAAGTCATGATCTTGCACTTGCCAAACAGGTGCTGACCAATGCACTGAATGCTTTTGTGAATGTGTTCAGACTATTTCTAAGAAGAGTTAACAGCCATGGTTTGCTGTATATATAATTTTCCACTCACTGAACAGGGTTTCTTTTATTCATTCCTTTTCTGTGTTAAAAACTTACACTATTCATTTATATTTTAGGCAAGAGTCTACAGGGTGTTCAGGGTCTCACCACTAGATCAGACGTGTAGTGTCCCAAAAGCTGGGATTACAGGTGCACGCCACCACACCCGGTCTCAATTGCCGTCAGCGCACCCTGGGGCTGGGGCGGGCATGGCAGGCCCAGGTGTGGAACCCTGGCCCCTGTACCTGCATGCAGGCACTTCTTATCCAGTGAGCTATTTGACTGGCCCAAAACTTACACTATTATAGTTCTAAGACAACTTTTGCCATCAAGTCACAGTAGAAAAGTCTCAAAATAAAAAAGTTAAAAGGGGCTGAAGATGTATTTTGGTATGAAAGCCCTGGACTCAATCCCCAGTGTCATCAAAACTTTTTAATTAGGTAATGAACTACACTTAATAAATAAAATATATGCAATTTGGTCAGTACTAGCAAAGACAGTATTCATAAAAATGAAAAAGCTTCTGTAAACAAAGATATTTGGGTACAATATTCCTGAGGAGACTTTGAGGTGAGTTAGAAAATACACATGGGAGTGTCACATAGTTTTGGGAGTGATTCAGATATTCTAGAATGAGACTTAAATAATTAACATCTAAAAGAGGAAAAGCCTGAAGACAACACACTGGAAAGTCTTACATTTAGGAAACCAAAGAGAGAAGAGAAAACAAAGTGGAAAAAAGTCAGGGCATCTTCACAGACTTTAGAGTAGTTGATTTACAGAATTATCTGTAGAAATAGAATAGAATTACCTATTGGCTGCTTTTGTACTCTAGCAGGCATATAATGGGCACGTATTTTTGAATCTAATTTTTAATCTTCCTAAGAACCTACTCACTATAAGCTGAAGTTCAGTAATTCAAACAAATTTATAAAGCTATAATTATTTTTTATAAAATCCTACTATCTCAGGCTGGAGAGACAGCCCAGGAGTCTAAGCACCTGCCTGGCAAACGCAAGGACCTGGGTTTGATCCTGGTACTGTATGCTATGCTGGCCCCAGAACCCCGGGGCACGCTGTGCTGGCCACTGAAACCAGGTGCACCCCACCCCTATAATCCCAGTTCTGGGGAGGCTGAGACAGGAGGATCACTACAAGTCCAAGCTACATAGTGATATCCTATACCAAATAAATAAAGCATTAAAAAAAACACTATCTCTTTTAAGTAGATAAAATATAAATTAATATATGGATGTCAATTTGAAAAGTAAAGTACACTAAAGGGAACCAGTGAGAAATCAGTTGACTAGATTGGAAGCTCGAGGCAGAGACTATCAATTCCTAAAGATTAATCAGTGTTTTCCTCCTAATCTTACTTCTTCTTTAAGAACTTTATACTTTTTTTGAAGTGAGGTACTTCTTTTCAGTGCAGTTCAGTTGCAGACCTCTGCTCTTTCTGTCAGTCTGCTTCTCTTCAGGGAATGATCTTTCTCTAGCTTGGACATTTCTTGCCCTTTGTCCTCTCTTGTGTATGAACTCTACCTGAATTTTCCATCTATATTTCAGCTAAAGGAGCCCTTCTTTGCTGCATGGGCAGTTCTTCTCTCTCCAGTTTATTTTCTCCTCTTTAGCTTTCCTATTTTTCTTTTCTTAAAAAAAAATATGTATTTGGTATAGGGTCTTACTGCACAGCTCACACTTGCAGTGATCCTCCTGTTTTCAGCCTCCCCAGCCCTGGAATTACAGGCATGAGTCACCACACCCAGACTCAGTGGCCAGCTCAGAGTGCCCTGGCTGTAAGGCTGGCACTGCACGTGGTTCTGGGGATAGAACCCCAGTCTCTCTGCTTGCCTAAGCAGGGGCTCAGTCCGCTGAGCTATCTTACTGCCCTTTAGCTTTCCTGTTTTTCTTTGGAAGAAAGTTCCCTTATAAAACTTCGTTACTCCTCACTCTGGTAGAAGACAGTAATTTAAAGATATGCTGCAAATTTATCTCAGATAGGACTTTTGTGATTCAGAATGAGTCTATACACCCAGAATTTCTTTAAAAAATATATATATATATAAATGGAACTTGAATTTATTATATGCCAACTAAGTGATTTTCAGTTTCTCCCTAGATTTTTTTTTTTGGCATTATATGCTGTTAAATACTAAAAGTGTTTCCTATTCAAGGGTGATTCAGTATTTAACACAATTGAAACTTAAGAACTATCATGTCAACTCCAAAAACAACCTTTAAAATGGAAATATAGATATAGGAAAATAAGCTTTTAACCATTTTGAACTAAATAAAAGAAATGATAAAGGTAAGAGCATTAATCAATGAAATTAAGAATAGGAAAATGGCAATCAATGTAACAAGAAGCTGGTTCTTTGGAAAAGCAATAAAATTGATAAATCTCTAGTGAGACTGACAAAAAATAAAGAGCACAAACATCCAATATCAGAAATAAGAGAAAGGTAATTACTACAGACCCTACCAACATAAAAAATACAAGGAAATATCATAACAAGTTATGCTTATAAATTTGACAATCATAAAAAATGAGTTTGAAAATACATAAGCTACCCTTAATTCAACCAAGATGTAGGGCTGATGGTACAGCTCAGTGGACGAAGCACTTGCTTAGGTAAGCACAGAGCTGGGCAAAGGGCTCTGAGCATGGTGCCTCGCCTGTAATCCCAGCACTAGGGAGGCAGAAATCAGGAGGATCACTATGAGTGTGGGTTGTGCAGTGAGACCCTGTACAAAAAAAAAAAAAAAACCTTTAGGGGCCAGGGAGATGGCTCAGTGGAATAAGCACTTCCCTGGCAAGCACAAGGGCCTGAGTTCAATCCCTGGTTCTGCCAAAAAAAAAAAAAAAAAGTTAAATTAAAACATTAAAGTAAATTGATAATTTAAAAGTCCTATCCAGAAAACAGAAGAGGAATGATTTCTTGTCTTAATATATGAAGATAGTGCTAACCTGAATGGAAATCAAATACAGAAAAAGATACACCACTGTTCAATATCTCTCTGAAAGAAAAAATCCACAGCCAGGGAAATGACTCAGTAGAATAAGTACTTCCTGTAGAACCACTATAGAAAGTGGTTTGATATTTTCTTGTAAAATTAAACATGCAAGCACATATGGCATAGCAATTACATCCTTGGATAATCCTAGAGAAATGAAAACTCAAGTGCTTATTTTATCTGTGGTAGTCCAAAGCTGAGAACAGCCTACAGCCCTATGTGTGGCTCCGCAGTGGATGGTTTGCACAGACTGCTACGTCCGTATCATAGAATACCAATCAATAATGTAAAGTGTCCTCATGACAACTTGGTTAATTGTCAGAGTTACTATGTCTGTCTGTCTGTCTGTCTGTCTCTCTCTCTCTCACACACACACAGTCTTAAAAGATCATATAATGTGATTGAATTTCTATACCATTTATAATTATACAAAATAGGCCATGATGAAGGGAGAAAGGTGCGGCTATACAAGGGCAGCAGAATGGTCCTTCAAAAGTTAGTGTCTAAGTTACAGCCCATGTAAGCAAAGGGCAGTTAGCATTTAGAGAAGGCAAGCCTAGCTGGCCAGGAGAAGCTGAGGAAACTTCAGTGAGAATGGTAGCTGGAGGGATTGTTAAAAGTATAGGTTTAAACAGACTTAGATAGAAAGGTTGGGATAGGGCAGAGGAAAATACCTTGTAGGATTGCATGGGAAGTCTGATGTCATCCAGGCTGATAAAGATATCCTTTTCCGGTTGTTCTTCTTGGTCATTCAAGCTTGTTGAATTCTTAATGAAAGGCCAGTGACTTGTACTCTGTAAAGAAGCTTCTTTAGCTATCAGTAAAGTTCTTACTTATAGAGAGTCCTTCCCAGTCCTCTTTGTGGATTTGCAATCCCACAGTTAGAATTTCATTATCAGAATTCCATGGAGCTAATTCCTATCTAACACTCTAGTGCAATTCACAGCATAACTAAAGACACACTAATATATGCAAACTGGTAGGGAGTGTAGAGGGCCCTGAGTCTGGCTACAGTGGTGGCTATCTGGGACAGAGGCCTTGACCCAGGACCAAGCTCAGATTTCATTAATTCATGAAGAAGGGAGTGAGTTGAAGATGAGTGACTAGGAGAATGGCAGGAAGTGCAAGAGTGCAGCAAGCTGGGACAAACAGGCAGCCTGCAGCCACCTCGGCAACATGCAGAGACAAAGATATGCAGAAGGATCAATCTGAGTAACACAACTAGAAGTGGGATGTAATGTTTTGGGGTCAGTGCTTCAGCTCTGGTGTGTAATCTTCTAAGCCCTGGGAAGTCATAGTCTCTTACTTGGGGGTGAATCCTGGGTGACAGAGTAGAGCACGGCTCAGCATCCCACTTAGGCTCACGCACGTTTTATTTAGGAGCTACAGGGGCAGGGAAACACTGCCAATTGTCTTTGCTTCAGAGACTACACACCACCATCTCAGCTAGACCAATTTGCACTGCTTGAAGCTGACTGAAGGCCTAGCCAGCTCTGTACACATCAATACACAGAAATAGGCCCAGGGTTAGCCAAAGGGAGACAATTGCTCCTCGTTCATGAGAGTAGTCCAGGCAGTCTTCCACCCTTACTGATGCTGATTTCCTTTTAGTATTTTTTTATCTTAATTTTTTGGGAACAAAGTGTCGATTTGTTAATTCTGGATGGCGATGAACACACTATGTAGCCCAGGCTAGCCTTAAACTCATAGAGATCCTCTTGCTTCAGTCTCTTGAGTACTGGGATTACTGGTGTGCACCACTGTGCCCACCTGATTTTTTTATTTTGTAAAATAAACTTTACTGATATTAAATGGTTACAAATATCTGAAGTACCTAAAAAAGTATATTTTCTTTTATTATTCATAAAATAGAGTAAGAGAGTTGATAAAAGGGTAGTAATCAAACATAAGGATGAATTCTCTGGGATTTAGAAATACTAGTGAAGTTTAGAATTCTGTGATGGTGTCCAAAGAGAATAAAAATTGAGTAACACTATCATGGAGGAGTGTCACAGAGATAACATTTCAAACACTACTGTAAGGATTTGTCAGACGTATTTCTTTCAATTTATTGTGTCTGGTGAAGCAGTCTGGTAAATTACTTATTTATATGTATTTAGTACAGGGTCTACAGGGTCTCACTACACAGTGATCCTCCTGTTTTCAGCCTCCCAAGCGCTGGGATTACAGGTATGCGACACCACTCTTAGTCTCAGTGCGCCGCTGGGGCAGGGCTGGTAAAGCAAGCCAGGGATGGAACCCTGACAAAACTCTTATGTTTATTGTCATTAATCTTCTCAAGAGTTTAAGTGAGGTTGTAGGATTTTTTTCTCCCAGCCTCTCTCCCGCGTATAGACAAGGTCTATGGGGTCTCACTACGTAGATTGGACTTGTAATGATCCTCGTGTTTTAGCCTCCCAAACTCTGGGATTACAGGCGCTCGCCAACATGCCCAGTCTCATTTGCCATCTCATTGAACCTTGGCTGCTGTGCCCTGCCTAAGCAGGCACTTTAGTCCATGGAGCTGTCAAGCTGGCCCTCAAAAGTTGAGAAGGATTATTTGTTTGACTGTTTGTTTGTTTGTTTTTGGCTGGCTCAGGCTGCTTTAAGGGCAGGTCCAGTATGGCATGTGCGGTGGGGAATCGAACCGCAGTCCTCTGCGCCTGACTGGGTTTGCCCATGTAGGTGCTTAAACAACTGAGCTAACCAGCAAGTCCCCGGATTTTTTTCTTTAGAGAGTTAATTTGGGCTAACCTTTTTGGGTTTATGGATATGCTTTTATATTTGACAATCACCTGTGTCCAAATGTCAGGCAGATGCTCACAGACTTGAGCTCAAGTCTACTGCTCAGCCCCTTTGGAACCTGGGCTTTCTGTGTGTGAGTGTGCATGAGACACACATGAGCACATGAGTATAGGAGTGGGGAAGGGGAGGGTGAACAAAGGATGCTGATCATACCAAATACCGACTATTTGAAAATTAGGTCTAAACTTCCCTAGAACTCTAACAACCCCTTCTATTCCTTAGAACATGATTTTGATTTTGGTAAAAGGTAGCTATGTTACATTCAATGAGTCTTGTACTTCTAAAATCCCAAGCATAATTGAATTATCAATTTATTCAGATAATTTTTGAAATTTCAGTTTTCAACCTTGTAGAAATTTTAAATATAAAAAATTTTGGCAAAAAAGGTAGTCAGGCTTAGGATACTATGGTTCGATCCCCAGATGCTCGTGCCTTACCAGACCCACCCATAAGGCAGCATGAACAAGCCAAAAAAATATCCTTCTGAATTTTGGAACCAGGGAATAAGCAGAATAAGCACTTGCCTGCCAAGCACAGGGTCCTGAGTTCAATACTTGGTCCTGAAAAAAAAAAAAAAAAAGGCTGTCATCATGCCTCAACCTCTAATTTGACTAATAAAAGACTTACTAAAAACACTTTGTGTCTATTTCTGATCCTACTGCTCTCTACTTCCTTAGAGATATTATAAATTTATATAGCAAACTTGTTGCTCAATACATTTCAGAAAAAGAAACATTTAGATCAACCTTGTTTTGAATTTAGTCTGATAAGGTTAATTTCAGGCATCATTTACTTACACACACACAGATACACACACACCTACCCATTTGTAATCACAAAATAAACTCTTCTAATCACAAGATCACAGGCTTGGCTAAATTCCATAGGACATATGCTACCTGAGAACTTGAAACTTCACAAGGAAATTTAATTACTACAGTGCCCCATGGAGCTTACCTGAAACTCTGATGTGTGGATTTCACATTAACCTTATAAACAAAATGTCTAAACTTATGCTCAGAATTAAAAAAAAAACTGTTTGTTTTCTCAAGTAATGAGTTCTAAGAGAAAGAATTCCCAGGTCAAAAAGCAATGATATATGAACTGATATGGTAATGTCAAATAGCAGATACCCCTCACAACTATCCACTAGGATGTTTCTCCTTCGTGTAAAAGCCTAGTTCACTCACCTGAATAAAACTGGCCTTTCATTGTCTACTATATCAGAATTTCATCCTTAGATAATACTTACTATAGAAACATGTAACTTGTTTCTATGAATACCTGCAATTGCAATTATTTTAAGCCATTAA
Organism: Ctenomys sociabilis; assembly: GCA_004027165.1. Taxonomy (NCBI): domain Eukaryota; kingdom Metazoa; phylum Chordata; class Mammalia; order Rodentia; family Ctenomyidae; genus Ctenomys; species Ctenomys sociabilis. The sequence continues at coordinate 42,582 of PVKA01016562.1, forward strand.
TAAATATTGGAGTATTATGTAATACAAAATTTTAGAGCATTGGTTCCAAATTGTAGTTGTTCTCATTGGACAAATCACTCCGCACCAAGAAGCCTGACAAGTATGCTCAGAGATTGTATTAGTTAACTCTTCATCCTAATATTTAAGATTTCTCTGTAAAATCTTTATTTGCCTTAATGTAAAAGTTAGGAATGGAAAGGTAGCTAAAAACAATCATAGAAGAGACAAAAGTATTCAAAGAAACTATTCTAGAAGTATCTTTATTATTTATTTATTTATTTATTTATTTATTGGCGGAACCAGGGATTAAACTCATGCCCTTATGCTTGCCAGGGAAAGTATCTCTATTTTTTAGAAACGTTAACAGACTGGAATTGTGAATTGTAATTTTTGGCAAGTGTGTTTATTTTGTACTTATGGAAATATCTGGCTTTGTAAAACGTTTGTTGGCCAGACAGACTCATGACCTAGGCTACTCATCATTGGAGTAAAGTCAGGACTATATGAAAAGTCCAGGAGAAGAATGTGAATCCCAGAATATACAGCAAAGAGCAATCCCTAAATGAGCAGTCATCTGGTATTGTGCCACTTGGCTTATGGTGAAGAGTAACTACAGACCCTTGTCTCTTTCTACATCCAGCTCTGCATAGAGCCTGATGTTCCCTAGTGGAGAAGCGTACTCAGAACCAGTCATTTTCAGTGCGATAAGAGTTCCTTTATAGATCTGGGCTGATCATCCTCAGTCCTCTTAGTGATCCTTGTTTTCTGGGAGACAAAACAGTGGAAGCAATGGGTCTAGCCAAGTGACAGGTGTGAACAAAAGGAGGAAGGAGGCAGATAAACGATGATATACATCCCTACCTCAGCTGTGAATGAGTGCAGCTTTTCCTTCATGGGCTGTACTCAGGGAAATGGCGAAGTCCCGAACTTGCTCTTTAGGTCTGCCTACTGTAAGTCTCCTAGATTCAAACTCTGTCTTCATGTAAATCAAATCCTCATGTCACAGGGATATCCAGGCCAGACGGAACATTTCAGGAGGCCTAAACACAATTTGATGTCACTTGATACTGTGCTACTGCTGCACAACAAACTAGATAGAGATGTACTTCTTGTTTGGACTTAAGCACCTAACCCGAAGTCCTCTGTCTCTCCACTGCCTTCCCTGCAAACCCTATGCAACAGGCAGACAACTGACAGCTGGTTGATACAACTGTGTCATAACAAACAATAATAACAAGGTCAAATGTAACAGTGACTAGAATACTTTTACATTTTCTTGGACCTGCACCATTTTCTTATGTTTGGGCTTTCAGTTATATACTGGCACTGTTAGAGACAAGCTCCTGACCTTATTTTCCAGATTTTTTTTTGACTGTATTTGTTACAGGTTCTCATTGAAGAGCTTGAACTCATCCTTCTGTTTTCAGCCTCCCTAGCTCTGGGGTGATAGGCATGTGCCACCATGCCCAGCTCAGTGGCTGTCTCAGTGCACCCAGGGACAGGGCTGGCATGGCATGTGGTACAGGGGATCAAACCCTCATTCGTGCACTTGCCTAAGCAGGTGCTTAGTGCACTGAGCTATCTTGCAGGCCCTTTTCCAGATTTTTGTTTGTTTGTTTTGCTTATGATAAAATCCCTTTGTCAGGTTTATTGCCTGTTTCAAAGGCATTTGTTTTTGACGTATGCAGTTTTTCCATCTAGCATTATGGCAGATTTGTATTTTCAGTGTGTGGATCCACACTTCGTGATGATTGATGCACACCCTGGTATCTACTCATTAAACTACAAAAGAGCAGATTCTCTATCAATCCTTTTCTCAGTGAGTCTGAAGCTGCCTTTCTGTGTAAGAAAGGAAGGAGACACATTTCTATTAATAGATGAAAGATGAATTTAAGAGAAAGCTAGCTATTTAAAGATAAGCTCTTGCAGCGTACATGTCAAGCTGGCACTTCAGTTCCCAGTGTTGGTGTCTTGGATGAGGAGGAATGTTGGAACACCAGCTGCTTCTTATTTGCTTCACCAGGAAAAACACCCCCCTCAAGTGCTTGCCTTTAGGTGTCACGTGGTTCCACAGCTGAACCAGCATTTTGGTAGCCTGGCTCTTTTACATGTATAGTATTTTAAATCCAATACACAAAAGCTTAAATCTTTTGATTCCAATCTTTTAAGTTAATATGGAACAGATTTATTAAAATAGGCAGGGGGTCCCTGAAGGGGGAAAAGGATTAAAAATGTTTATTCTCCATTTCATACCAAGTCCATCAGCTTTATTGCTAAATTACTTCTTTTTCTGATTTTTTCATTCCTAAGGTGTAGGAAGTTTTATATGTCACAAATACAAAACTAAAGCTATTCTTGAAAGATTCTGCTTGGAAGAAAAAAAAACAATTGCTTATATGAAGCTAAGATTCAACTATCTTTGACTTTTCCACCTAAGAATGGAGGAAATGTAACTAAAATGTAATTAAAATTCATTACATGCATATTTGATTCTGCATACATATACCATTTCTGTTTTTTTTTTTTTTGGACGAACTGGGGATTGAACTCAAGCCCTTGTGCTTGCCAGACAAGCAGTATTCTACTAGGCTATCTCCCTGGCCCCTAAACTCCCTTATTTTTAATAAAGTGTTTTTTGATACAATGTATCCAGATCCTTTGGGAAAATTCTCAGCAGGGGGATAGCTGGCTTGAATGGGATTTCTAGTCCTATTCTTTTGAGAAGTCTCCACACTGACCTCCACAATGGTTGTACCAGTCTACATTCCCACCAGCAGTGGAAAAGTGTTCCCTTTTCCCCACAACCTCTCCAACATTTGTTGTTGGTTGATTTCCTTATGATAGCCAGTCTTTCTGGAGTGAGATGATATCTCAGTGTTGTTTTTATTTGCATTTCATGAATGGCTAGTGATGGGGAGCATTTTTTCATATATTTATTTATTTATTTAATTTCGTCCTCTGAGAAGTGTGTATTCATCTCAGATGTCCATTTCTGAATTGGGTCTTTAAATTTGAGGGTCCTGTTATATTTTAGTTCTTTATGTATTCTAGACAGTAGTCCTCTGTCTGATTGCTTATTAGTTAGGATTTTTTCAAAATTTGTGGGTTGTCTTTTCACTCTGTTGACAATTTCTTTTGACATGCAGAAGCTCCTTAAGAAGAGTTGATCCCAGTTGTTGATTCTTTCAAGTGCTTCCCGTGAGAATATATGTTTGTTCATGAACTGTTTACCTACCCCTATGTCTTCAAGAGTTCCTCCTACTTTCTCTTCCAGGAGATTGTTTCTGTTTTAATGTTTAGATTTTTAATCCATTTGACTTTAACTTAGTGCATGGTGATAGAGCTGGGTCAAGTTTTAGTTTTCGGCATGTAGAAAGCCATGTTTTCCTGCACCATTTGTTAAAGAGGCTATCTTTCTTCCAGTGAGCTTGTGTAGCCCCTTTGTCGAAGATAAGAAGGCTGAGTGTTTTCGTAGATGCCTCTGCATCTTCTAATCTATTCCACTGATCCTCAGGTCTATTTTGTTGCCAATACCATGTTGATTTTATCACAGTGGCTTTGTAGTATAATTTCAAGTCAGGAATTGTGATGCCTCTTGCCTTGTCTTTGTTGGCCAGGATTGCCTTTGCTATTCTAGGTCGTTTGCGGTTCCAAATAAATTTTAGGAATGATTTCTCTAGCTCTGGAAGGTATGTTGGGGGCAGTTTGATGGGGATTGCATTAAATCTGTACAGCAATTTTGGGAGTATGGCCATCTTCACGATGTTGGTTCTTCCTATCCAGGAGCATGGAATATCTTTCCATTTTTCTGAAATCCTCTATAATCTCTTTTCTTAGGGTGCTGTAATTTTCCGTGAAAAGATCTTTGACTTCCCTGGTTAAGTGAATCCCAAGGTATTTCATTTTCCACGGTGCTATTGTAAAAGGTATTGTTTCTATTGTTTCCCTTTCAGTGTGCTTGTTATCTGTGTAGAGGAATGCTACTGACTTTTGAGTATTGATTTTGTATCCTGCTATGCTACTGAATTTCCATATCAGTTCTAGTAGATTTTTGGTGGAATTTTACTCCAAGTAAAGTGTCATGTCATCTGCAAATAGTGATAATTTAACTTCTTCTTTACCTATTCTTATTCCCTTTATTTCTCCCTCTTTTCTAATGGCTGTTGCTAAGGATTCCAAGACTATATTGAATAGGAGGGGCAATAGAGGACAAGCGAAAAGCAGAAAAACAAAAGGAAACATACAACAACTAAAATCAATTGAGTCAGATAAGGCAAAGTGAATGGCATATGCTGCAGGATATTAATCAGCTTTTCTTCTGGATCGTTAACAACCTAAGATCACAAGTCAGAGTTGGAGAAATAGAAGAGCCACAAGGCCAGCCAACATTTTGGCCCTAGCCTTTCAAGGTCAGCGAAGACTCAGGACATTGGAGAACCTGTACTGCAACATCATGGAACTCAGTTGAGCTCCAAGTTTTCTGAACAAGGAGATTATGGAGCCACAGAAGAAAGAGATTGAAGTTCTATAGTGTGCCTGGGGAGAGTCACATGAAGAGAAAACTTTCTCTCAAGCTCTCACAGAGAGCAAAGTGGTCAGGCATTGGCCGTGACTCATCCACATAGATGACACAGACTAAGGAACTACAGAATAATGTACAGGACTACAAGATAAACCCTGAGAGGACTTCACTGACCACATAGGAAATATAAAGTTCATGTGTTGGCATATAAGTCTTGATCTATCTAGGTCTTAACCATCCAGCAGAAAAGTATAAAAATGAAGTATACATCGTGGGGCCATAATATTAAGCTGAGCTGTAAATGGCTATAGTCGACAACTTCTTTGAATAACTCACTATTGTTGTGGAATGCTGGACTGTGTTAGATTGTGGTGTCAAGTTCAAGCACCTAAGTTAGTTGAATGACAATGGAGTGCCCACCTTTGACAGGTGTAGACAAAGGAAGGGGTATAGAAAGAAAAAATCATGATGTGTGTGTATAGACAGTACAGTTGGGATAGATAACGCTGTGCTTCTACATAATTCTATGAGAGGCAAGATCTGTACTAATG
>PVKA01016563.1:0-41352 GCA_004027165.1 Ctenomys sociabilis
GCACTAATGATGGAAAATACAGAGAGCGCAGCATTTCCAAGGAACCACAGACATTTCGACCACCATCAATTTGTTAGAATAATTGTTCCTGTTTTGTCTTTGGAGAACTTTCATTTTTTAAGACAATCAGCTTAAGAATGTTTTCAGGCACTACAATTTGTGACAATCAGAACAGTCTTCTAATGGGTCTACAGTGTTCAGAGATTCAAGCCCAATGCACTTCAGGATTTGGCACATAAAACAAGAATAGAAATGAAATCTGGTTTAGAAGTAACTGTGATTTTCTTAAGAATGCACAGTCCCTTCAAATGCTGCATGACATATACAACGGGAAAATCACCTTCTGTTGGCACTACATTTGCTTCACCAGTGCATTTTTATCCTACAACCACTAGAACAGCACAGTAAGCAAATATACAGGAAACTGAAAACAAATAAAAAGAAAAAGAAAACAAAAAAACCTAAATATCTTTAACATGCAATTTAGTTAGTTACATTGAACATTCTACTTAGAATAGAGCATGCAAAAAAGGATGGTCTGCTTTAAGGTTCTTCTCTGAAAGTTTTACGTGGCAGCCTGACATCACACACGCACACACACACAATACAATACTAGAGCAGGTAAATGAGGAAGGCCAATAAATTTTATACATAGATTCATGTCTTGTGTTGTCACAAGTCCCATGATAATTTTGGAAATTAATGTTGAATTCCTAGAACAAGGAGCCAACATTCAGATACCAGAAAAATGCAAGCAGTGCATGCAGATCTGAAACATGAGCCTAAAATGAAGCCCAGGACATATGGACTTGGGAGCAGAATTAGTCACAGTATTAAGTGAGGTGTTAAGTCACTAAAAGAAAAAAGAATGGGGAAAAAAATATGGAAAACAACGAAAATCCCTCCCCCTTCCCGCAGCCCATAAGGCAATAAATGGAACAATGATTAAAATCATCACCATATTGCATTCCTCTAGAGACTGGGAGATCATGGGTATATTAAAGTTGCTTGCAGAAAATCCACAATGCAAGTCATTAGGTAATGCTAGAAATGTTTCCATTGACCCAACCCTTGGGATACTTTGAAAGAACTTTATTTCCAGCCTGAGTCACTGCACCACATTCTGCACACCTTCTGTGCGTGCTGACACACTCACCATCTGTGCCACATATCAGTGTGGGCTCTGGGAGCCAGGCTCTGCTTTGAGATGTACATGCAGGGAAAGAGCAGATCTGCAGGACAACACTGTTCACACACACAAGAAGCATCTATGACTGGGGCATCACACTGCTTTAAGAAACTTGCCCCTTGGTGAAGCTGCCCATGATGAAGTACTTGGCACAGGGCAACTGCAGTGGGAGACAGAACCCATATATTATGTTCACGTGGTGAGCAGTCATTACCATCCAAAAGCACAAAGCACAAGCCTTCAGGAAGATGAAATTAGGCATCAAGCAAACCATACATTGTGAGGCCCTAAACTGAAATGATTGCTAACACAAAAGCAGCCCCCAAAAGACATAAGGACCTCAGATTCAAACTTGTGGTGTTCAGTAGATAGCATGACCCTGAGGTTCTGCCCAACCACCACAGGTCAGATTTCCCATCTACACAATACACTGGTTTCACATGCCATCGTTTTCCTGGTGGTCAAACCAACTTGTAGTTTGTACAACCTTACAGTAATGACCCACAAAAACTCTGTGATGATGGGTTGCTATTATATCCACAAGCCAACAGGAATGGCTAGGCCTTCTATGGCAATGCAATACTGATATGCAAACCCCCAGGGACCATTAAAGGGAATGAATCCACATAAACAGCATACCTGGGGTAAGAACATATCCTATACCACCACAAAAGGTATGAAGAGATCAGCTGTTAAATGGCCAGAGGTTTTTTGTGAGGCAAAGCTGGGGGAAAGGGTTAGGGAGGCCTTCTGACCATAATCATACACCAGTAATAACAGAAACAAAAAACAGCAACAAAAAAATAGTCCCAGAGAACACATTAGAAGGCAACAATGCCATTCTTAAACTTACATTTCAAATACAAAAGCACTGTTCTTCCAGGAACTCACCACATACACACAAGCCATTCATGTACTGTTGCCTTTTAAAATCCGTGAACTAAAACTGTTTACTGATTCATACAAGTAATGGATCAAATGTGCCATCCAAGACACACCTATGCTATACCAAGTGAACAAAGGACCCAAACTGAGCTAAAAACTGTTTAAAATTAAAATGTAAACGAAACATCTTACAAAGCTTACAATTAAAGGCAGCCTTTTACCCAGATTTCTCACTAGCCTACCAAAAATGGGCCATTTACTGTTTATAAGTCATATTATAGTTTAAAGCCTCCAGATTAGAACAGGTGTGCTCTGAACGCCTAATTTTTAACATCCTTATATGCTTCCTGTGCCCCAATTTAATTTTAAAGAAACAGCAAGAATAATCATAAATATGACCGACTTGGCTCAAGCACTACAGCTGAACTGGAGAAAATGTATCACCCCATCCCAATCCACGAGGAAAGGACTGCCAGTGGTGTGTATGTGCACATGTATCTCTGTGTGTCTGCATACATATATATACAGACACACAGATACACACAGAAACAGGTAGATATGGATACATATATCTCAAAAAGGCAGTAATAAAAATACCAAACTATGCTTGCATTGTGGCAGAATAAGACAGCATTAACGTGAAGGGGGAAATGATTAAGATCTATTACAGATTTAAATGACTATGATACTAGCTTAACTTTTACCAAACTTGCCTGTAACTCCCCTCCCAACAGAAAGACTTCTTGTAAGACAAAGAAGTTCTCCTTACACAAAATGCTTTGTGTTCACATCAATCTGTACTATTCAGAACAAAACCAGTTCTGCTGGCAGAGATTGTGGGTTCGCAGGGACATTTAAGCTTTCATTAAACTGGAAAGCAATCAAGTCTTTATGTCTACAAATTATACATTTAATAGTTCCACAAATTTGGCAAAGTTCACGATGACATCTAGGATGTTTTCACCAAATCGTAGACATAAATATGGAAATCATCATCAAACTTGATGAAATAGACAGATGGTTTGGCTTCTACTTGATGAATGACCATGCCAGTCCTTTTTGAGCCATCTTCTTTGGCATATTCCACTTGTTTGCCTACCAGGCTGTCCACAACTTCTCCTGGTTCCCTTTCTGCTGGAGGTGAATCATCTGTATTTATAAGAAAAAAATTTAAATCAATCTTTAGATACACACAATTTCACATGTTTCCCTTACTAATACTTGCAAATTTTTTAAACAAACTGAATTCATCATTGATTAGCTAATGTACAGGTTGGCCAACTTTTTCTGAAAGGGCCAGAACAGTACAAGTTTTAGACTTTAGGGCCAAATGGTCTCTGCCTCAACTCTGCAAGTGCAGGATGAAAGCAACACAGCAAAATGCAGAAATTAATGCATGTGGGATGTTCCAATAGAACATCATTTACAAAACAGCTGTCAATCTCTCATCTAGGTAGATATGAGATTTAAAAAACAAAAGTAAGCAATTCACTTGATTCATGTTAAAATAGACTGGTAATTACCTAAAAATAAGTTTGACTTTCAAATAGAATTTCAAAGCAAACAATTCCTACAGGGATGACTGAAAATATTACTCACTTAAAATGCCTACTGGTATTGATCAAAGTAAAAGCCTCACATTTCACAATTTAAGTACTGCAAAGCAATACAATCAAAAGTGTCATTATTGCACAAATGACAGACCTACAGAACAGAATCAAGAATCCAGAAATACAATGAGATATCCAGTCAACTCATTCTCATCAATGGTGTCAAAACTTCTGTGACAGAAAGAACAATCTTCAGAAACTGGTGCTGAGATAACTAGGCAGCCACAAGTAAAAGAGTAAAACTTAACCTTAGCATATAAGCAAAAATTAATTCAACATATGTAAAACTTTTTGTTGTTGTTCTTTTTGAAACAGGGTATTGCTATGAAGTTCAGTATGACCTTAAGCTTACTCTGCAGCCCAGGCTGGTTTTAACTCAGGACTGTACACCTGCCTTAGCCTCCTGAATGCTGGGACTACAAGCATGTGCCAACACACCCAGCTGTATAAAACTCTTACGAGAAAACACAGGGGTAAATCTTCAAGTATCTGGCAAGAGATTCTTAGATATGATAAAAGCACATGCAACAAGAAAAAAACACAATAGAAACTTTTGTAACTCAAAGAACATCATTAATGAAGTGAAAACAAATTCCACAGAATGGGAAAAAAAATCTGAGAAAGCACTTATGTCTGTAATACTGACTATAAGAAGACAAGCCAATAAAAATATGAGCAGAGGATCTGAATGGACACTTTCCAAAGACACATAAGTAGCCAATAAACACATGAAAAGATTCTTGTGACATTAGTCGTTAGGGAAAAACAAGTCAAAAGGACAATGAGACAGCTCTTCATACTTACTAACTGGAAAGCTAGGATCAGGTAATACCAAGTGCTACTGAGGATATGAAGAAAGCAAGCCCTAACATACTGCTAACAGCAATGTAGAATGGTGTGGCCATTCTGAAAATTGGTTATCATAATGGAATTAGCCTATGCCCAGCAATTCCATTCCTAGACACATACTTGGGGAAAATTAAAACAAAAATATCACACATACACTTGTAGACATATATTTACAGAAGTAATGTTTATAAACAAAGGGTAGAAATGACTCAAATGACCATAAGTGGGTGAATGCACTAAAAAAATGTAGTAGTCTGTACAATGAAATAGTATTTAATCACAAAAAGAATGTTACATGTTATATGGATGAATTCTGAAACCATGCTCAGTGAAAACAAAGTCACAAAGAACCCCATATTATGTAATTCATTCACACACAAGTCCACAATAGGAAAATCTAGAGAAAGTAAATTACTGGTTGCTTAAGGCTATGAGGAAGCAGTAAGGGGTATAATGGAATTATGGTCCAAAAGGTATCATTCCTTTTGAAGTGATGAAAATGTTCTGTAACAGACCACCTTGAGGACTGCACTTACCTGCAACTGTACTTAAAAGCTCTTAGACTGCTCATCTTAAATAATTAACTATATGCTATAGGAACCATATCACAAGAATCATGAAACAGTTTCATTTTTTTAAACCAAGCTTGATAATGACCTGAGATGACTTATGGAAACCTATGTACTACTGAAAGGTCCTCTGATTAAGCTTTTCTGATATCAGTAGTCTCTAAAGTTCAAATATGTGTTCATTTTACACATAAAATGATCAACTTGTAGATGAGCTTCAAAATAATTCAGCTGAAGAGCAGCTTAAAACAAGACTGGCAATAAGCTAACGGCTGTGAAGGCTGAATGGAATGGATTTATTTTGCTGTTCTCATCCCTACAAATACTTTTGAGTAACAGTAATATTAATAAATTTTAAAATAACCTTCACTGATTATAGGAGCAAAGTAAAAATTATTAACTTTTCTCATCTAAAATTTAACAAGAGTAAAACTGGTCGAGTGTCTGTACATGGCTAAAAGAATCACATCCAAGCCGGGCATGGTGGCGCATGCCTGTAATCCCAGCACTCGGGAGGCTGAGGCAGGAGGATTGTTGTGAGTTCGAGACCAGCCTGAGCTACGAAGTGAGCTTAAGGCCAGCCTGAACTGCATAGTGAGACCCTGTCTCAAAAAAGACAAAAAAAAAAAAAAAAAAAAGGAATCACATCCAAAGTTTAATAGTGTATCTGGCAAATCAGCTGATTTAAGTATCATAAAATCCAAATTTCTTTTTTTCCCCCAAATTTCTTTTGAATTATTAACACAAAGTTGCCAATATGTACTTACTAGAATCGGGCATGATGCGAAGGTCACCCTCTTTATAGTCATCTAAGAGCTGATACATGTACAAGACAGGGTCTTTCTCATAAGTGATGTAAAACCATGTGTTCATGACAGGTGCCCGTGCTAAGACCATGCCCCTCCATTCATCTTTAGAACCATCCTCTGTCTCAAACATATGTTCCACTGCTTTACCAATCATTGTGTCTGCTAAGTGTGCGTCGCTGATTCGAGATGTTGCTGAAGATTTAAAAAAAAAAAAAAAAGGTTAATAGGTGTTTCAGGGACCAGGGAAGATAGCTCAGTGGCATAAGTACCTGTCTGGCAAGCAGAAGGTTCTGAGTTCAATACCCAGTACTAAATAACATAACATAACATAACATAACATAACATAACATAACATAACATAACATAACATAACATAACATAACTTGAAAAAAGAAAAAGAGGCATTTCACTGAATTTGTTCTATAAAGAATGAACTTTGTAAGGAGACTAGTTAAATTATGTCCGTGTACTATATCAGGGCTTTGAGAAGCATAACCGCCACATGCAAGCTACTGGGCCACAACTCAGAAATGGACTTTGGACCAAATCAGCTAATTGAGAGAATGTGTTTATATTTTTATTTCTCTGGGCTCTTCTGCTCTTGGTATAGTACCTAAATTTAAATTACAACTTTACAACTTTTAATTGATCATTCAAGATACACAGATATTTTTTGCTATGTTTAAAAGCATACAGGTAATTTCAGTCTTATAGTAGAGTACTAAAAACCAGAAGAGTTCCTGTGTAGAGTGAGTTTCATCTTGCTTTCCTTTGTGTTAATACCTTACACAACCACATAACATCTATTAAAACTAAGAAATTATTGCTTCTCATCCTTTTGGCTAAAATCAAGTGAAAACTAAGAAATCAACCTGTTGAAGGCGTATGTGGTTTCTGTTGTTGCTTTAAAAGAAAGAGGTTTATTTATCATCAACCTTATTTATACAGTCTATTAAAAAGGCATAGTTTTTACTCTTGACCCTATAATCTGTTCTCCACAGCAAACAGATTGCTACCACATTTGCATGAGATGTATCATTTAAAATGTTCCTCCCCAGGCAGGCAAGCTGTCCTCTGCCTGGGTAGAGTGAGGGAGGAGAAATCTTAAAATTCAGGGCCAGCCAGACAGCTCAGCTGACTAAAGCACCTGCTCAGGCAGAGCACAGGGGCCTGGGATTGATCCCAGCACCACAAACCTTGCAGGACCCTGCCCCTAGGGCACACTGAGACAGCTTGAAACTGGGCGTTGTATGGTAGGCCTGTAATTCCAATGCTTGGGAGGCTGAAAACAGAAGGATCACCATGAGACTGATCTACATAGTGAGACCCTGTAGATCCTGTACTAACTACATTAAAAAAAAAAAAAAAATCTCAAAATTTAAAACAAGGGAATTATTTTTTTTTTTAAAGGAAAACTATTTAAAACTGGGATATGCCAGAGAATACTGGAGATGTACCTTACCCTAAAGGCCTGGAGTTCAACCCATGGTGCCAATATTCTCTAACCAAAATTTATTAAGAGTGGCATAATTTTACATCTTGGCAAATCAATTTCTAGCTTTAATAGAACAATTTGATTCTCTTATCTGCTTCAGCTTTTAACTTGTTCTTATGTTTTTAAATTTGACAGTAGCCTCTCAAAGATATGTTGATATTTTTTTAGGTAAGTCTAAACAGTCTTCTATAAAGCTGTATCAAAAGTCAATAACTAGCAGCTCCCTGAAGGTTAGTTGCAACAGGGATTCTGAAACAATTACCAATAAACTTGACATATATTAAAGCCTGTGTCTCTAGAACAAAGAACTGCAACAGCTCAACAACAAAACAGCCCAATTTGAAAAATGATCAAAAGATTTGAAGGAGGGCTGACCAAATAGCTCAGGCACTTTAGTGCCTTCTTAGGCAAAGGAAGGGGCCAGAAGTTCAATCCCTGGGCCTACAGAGAGGGCCTGTCCCTGGGGTGCACTGAGCGATTGAGACTGGGTGTGGCAGTGCACACCAGTAATCTCAGCACTTGGGAGGCTGTAAACAGGAGGATCACAAGAGTACAGTCTATGCAGTGAGACCCTGTACACCCTGTCCTTAAAAAAAAAGATATGAAGCGCCAGATCTTCAAAAGAGATATACATATAGCTAACAATCACCTGAAAGATGCTCAACATGATTGTGATTGAAATCCACAAGGTATCACACCCATTAAGATAATTATCATCAAAAAAGCAGGAGGAAGAAGAGGAATAGGAAAACAACAAGAAAAATTCTAGCAGGGCTGGAGAACTAGAACCCTTTCTTACAGAAAGAAAACTACTGAGGAGGTGGCTAGGGGGTCAAACTCTAGGCAAGCACTCACCAGTGAGCTGTATTACTCATGGGTCTTAAAATGGTGCAACTGTAGAGGAAAACAGTATGATAGGCCCATTTATAAAATTCAAATTAGAATTAATATATCCCATTTCTGGGTATATATTCCAAAGAATGGGAGGAGTCTTTTAAGCACCTATATATTCATGTTCATACAAGCACGACTATAATTTCACATACTAACAGGAAGTGAAGACAACTCAAATGTCTTTCAGTACATATAAGTAGGAAAACAAAATGTGGTACACTATTTTCAGCCTAAAAAGGAAAATCTATGCTTACTAGGAAAATGAGCCTTAAGTACATTATGCCCAGGGAAATAAGCCAGTCACTAAAAAAAGACAAATACTGCATGAGCTATCTAGAGTAGCCAAATTCATTGTAGAGACAGAAAATATACAAGGTGAGTGACAAAAAAAACCATACACTTTAAATGTTTTATGTTTTTCTTAAACAACTATTTAGGGAGATTCTGGCTTGAAGAAAAAAAAAAAAACAAAAAAACACATAACTGTCAGTCTTGCCCTTTGAATGGATCTTTGCTGAATGTGTAATTTACATCATCACACACATACTGCTCACAATGAGTCTGTCGAGTTACACAGATCTTCCAAGTGTTAAGACGTGGGCAACTCCACTGTGCAACTATCACAGAATAAAAATAAAGAGGGCAAATTACATCTTAATGTCATCAAAATAATTCTGACCTTGCAAACCTCCTGTACAGCCCTCAGAAAGCTCAAAGATCCCCAGGCCTTCTTCTTGGAAAACACTGCTTTACCATCAAACAATCAGATTTTTTTCCTCCCATCAGCTTAAAGAAAATATACCTATAGTCCAGTACACTGCCTGAAGCAATACATGCAAGACTGTATTCTTCCTACACAATATAAAGGGCAAATGATTTATAACCTCATCAATCACTGTAAATACTGCCTTTAACAGCATCTATCAGGGCACATATGTTACCAATGTGCACACAGGCTTTTAGATCCCTCTTTCCAAACTAGATTATTGGCAGATATAGGAATCCATAACTATTGCTGGAAATAAAGCCAAAAAATCACTGACCCTATTACAAGATTTTTGTCTGTATCTATCATAAGAAGACAAAAGAATTTAAGAACACATGCAGCAATATGTAGGAAAGTTCAAGTGAGCTAGCAGTTTTGCCCTAAAAGGGGTAGACTAACATTTTGGGTAAGAAAGATGGATGGAGATTTTATATATATATCTCACAAATAAATGACTTTAGTGTTTAGGTAATTTTTAAGTTCTACAAACAAGCATCATAAATAAGTTAACATTTTAAACTTTCAATATGAACTGATGTCAAGATGAGGAGGAAAATACAGGATGTACACACAAGAGGCAGAACAAGAGTGTAGTCACACTTATAATCACTTGGAAAACTGAGAAAGGACAAACAGTAAGATCAAGGATAGCCTGGGGAATTTAATGAGAACCTATCTTAAAATTTTATTTAGTTTTTAAAAAAAAGTATTTGGCACAGGATCTCACTACAAAGCTCAGACTTGCAGTGATCCCCATGTTTTCAGCCTCCCCTGCACTGGGTTTACAGGTGTACACCACCATGCACTCTTGGTGGCTGGCTCAGCCTGAGGGGTGGGGGCGCAAATGGGGATCCAAACCCAGTCCCTGTGCTTGCCTAAGCTATCTTGCCAGCTCACCTAGCTTAAAATTTCAAAAGAGGTCAAGGAACATAGTTAATCAGTAAAGCATTTGCCTAATATGCATATTCAAGCCCTTGGGTTCAGTTTCCAGGTACCACAAAAACAAAAAGCCAAAACCACAGTAAACAAACCAAAAAAGTAAAAACTGTTAAAAATGTAAAATATTTACATCTAAGGAAAGAGTTTTGAAAAAATGAAGTGTTTATACAGGATGAATAAAGATTTATCAAAAAGGAAAGATTCAGAAGTTTAACTTGCTGTTATGGCAAAGTTATTAACTTGTTAGGAAAGAAACTTTTCCCAAAATACAATGATACAATCTGAAGAAAACAGAGGGAGTTAGAATTTCTCTGACAGTTGGATTCTCAAACTCTGGCTCTTTAATTCTAGATCTCCTGAAGGGTTTTTTTTTTTTTGTTGTTGTTGTTGTTTTGTTTTCTTAATAGCATAGGCCTGACAATTTCAAAAGCATAAACCTGTATTTTCAGCATTACTTTAATAAACATTTTAAAATAAGTATCCTTAAGAAAGTAACATTAACTTGGGGATAACCACCTCATTTAAAAATAAAATCACTTTATACCTTTATGCCTTAAGGAAGATTTGCATGGCAAAATTGGTAATATGTGACATAAAACAAAAAACAATAATTCATTTCCACTACCACTACTCAAAATGCACATGATAATAAAGCCCATATTCTGGCTGCTTACATTTAGCTCAAAGAACAGAAAATTTGTGTAATGTACACAGATTCAATTCACATCAAGATTCTAAAATAAAGGAAAAATTTTTCCTAGTCAATGTACTTGATGAAATCAACAGAGTACATTTGACTAATGATGATAACCTTACCTATCAGAGCCCAGACAATACTGAACAACAATGTTACAAACCATATGAGAACTTATTGGTTGTAAACTTCTTGAGTAAACATTTTATACATCTTTACATACACTGGAATTTCTTGAACTGTGCTTTCAGAACACCCGCTTTGGATCACTTTTTGTGACTCTAGATAACTGATTTAAAGGTTTATCAGGGGTCCTTGATTTCCAAAAGTATAAATACCAACTTTTTCTTAAAGCAACCATTTCTTAGCACTTTCAAAGCAATAATGTACAAATAATAAAAAGAACTTACCAACTCTGTCAGGGAGGACTTCAAGTGCAGAAACTCTTTCATCTTTATTAAGTTCTAGTCCATAAACACAGTCAAATCCATCGTACTTTATAAGATACAAAGAGGGATTTACGGGCACCTGGTCCAGGACAGTCCCCTTCCACTGGGTGACAGGGCCGTTGCCCTCTCTCCACCCATGCTGGATCCTGCAGCCTACGATGTTCCGCCGGGGTTGGGACACAGGCTTGCTTGGTCCCACACTGCTCCGATGTTTTCTGTATTCACACACACAAGGTATTATCTCACAAGTATGTACACCTAGATCCAACACAAACACCGGCTAACATACCCTTTACAGACAATCCCAAGGAACATGCAAATTCCTGTATGGCATACTCCCACTTCAGGGGACTCAAGGTGCTCAGCTCCTACCCCCATCAATGGTGTTCACAGGTGAGGCCATGTCCAGCAACAAATATGTAACACGGTTCATTAGCAACAGGAGCTTGCTGGATACCTGAACTGTGCACAGGCACAAAAAAAACACTCATCAACAGGAATGTAAGCCATACTCCCAAATACTAGTTTTTCAGCTTTCTCAGTTCTCCTTTAATTCAATTAACTAGAAATTGCCTGAGTTCAAGAAAAAAAGGTGATCAACAATAACTACACATGCACATACTTCATATAATACAGTGACTATTAATCCTAATATCTCAACCTCATCGAATTAAGAAACACCCAGTAAATTAGTAGAGCATCCTTTTGGGTGTATCCAGATGGGTCAGTCAATGGAGGCCTTGTTTCCTTGGGTTTTGGGTAATGTATGCCCAAGAATGCCCTAAACATTCCTCTTTGGTACTGATCCTTTTGCTCTGCCGGGTCATTTCATCATCAGGTTTAAAAGCCTCTGAACACTTTTGCTAGAGAAGTGTAGACAGCTGAAAGATGTAAACTAAAGGCATTAGATTGATTCTGGTCAGAGCTCAAAACACCAGAATGCTAACAGTAAACGTCAGGCTCAGGAAGTTCCTTGGGGAACAAAGATTCTATAGGCATTTAAATTAGAGGTTATATTCTGGCAGAAAATTCATCTATATTTTTCCCAGGTTCTGATACTGCAAGGAGACTGATGTTAAGGGTGATGGACTAATCTGATGGAAGAAATTTTAAGATAGGCTGTTGCACAGATATCCCTTGCTGTTCTTATTCAGATTTATACTAAATAGGAACAAAAGACACAGGGAATTTTTTTGGCAAATCTTTTTCTTTTTTTGGCAGAACTGGGGATTGAACTCAGGCAAGTGCTTATTCTACTGAGCTATCTCCCCAGCCCTGGAAAACCGTAAATGATAGCTCACAAAGATCCATTTATAAAGCGGGGGCCAAAGAACGCATAGAAGATAAAAAGACCAGCACCAGTAAAAACAAAGCAAATACTTTGTACAGGGGCAAGAGGAAAGATGACTTGAGGGCACCTCATGAATCCACTAGACCCCATCCATGGCAGGCTAAAGGGTACAAAAGTATAAGACTTTCTCTTAAGAAAGTTGCTGAGGTGCTTGCTGGAGAAGGGCCTCCTATGGAATTGGTTTTCTAGGATTCATTACACTCTGCTAACCATCAAGGGGACTCAGAGGTTGCTGTAGCCAAGGGGACCTGGTAGTGCTTGAGCTGGCAGGTGACTGGCATTGCCTATAAGATGCTAGTTTTATTGTCATGCACAATAGAATAGTTATAGAGTCAAGAAAGTTCCCATCCAGATTTTAAAGGAAGGCTTGGAAGGTCAGGCAATAAATGCCCAAGAGGGCAGTGCAAAAAGCTATGAGAATGATACTCCAGGAAATCAGAGGTGCCACTGCTGGGAAGGCTGGAAATCACAAACAAAGCCACTCCATGAGAAAGGTCATGTGGACTGCAACCACCAAGAACACAGGGCTAGGGCTGCCCATGCTGTCTCTAACTCATGTCACACTATGAGTCCCAGGTGCCAGACATGGGGCAGCAGGACTGAATGTTCAGCTTGCTAGGTTTCAATCTTGCTTCAATTCTGATTCTTTTCTGTTGCTCTTTCTTTTATAATGGCAGTGCTTATCCTACATAATGAACCTTGGGATTATACAGCTTACTCTTATTTTTACAGAGGGTCACAGCTAAGACTTTATATTAAGCTGGACTTGAAAAAGGCTGAAACTATTGAGATTTTAGGGAAGAGACTATTGAGCTTCTGGCTGTAAATGGGGTAGCTGTGTTATACTAGGTAAAATTATGAACTTGCTATTTTCCTTAAGGATGAAGTATAGTTTAAGGCAATGTGGATGTACGGTTGATATGGGGTAGAGTGACTATTAGTCCTGATATGTCAATGTTACTGGACTAAGAAACATGTAGCAAATTAGTAAAGCACACTCCTGGGGGTGTCTGGGTGGGTCATAGAGTAGTGGCCTTGACTACCATAACCCCAAATGTATTGCCCATTTCTTAGATGTGGTTCCTCTGGCTCCAATACCCACCACCATGAACTAATAAGCAGTTTCACTATGCCTCATCCTACACCATGGTTTCTCCCTTGCAGTGGGACAATCATCTAAATCTTTAGAATCTTCTAAAGCCATGAACCAAATTAAATCTCCGCTCCTTGAAGTTGAGGGTATCAAGTATTGTGTCTCAGGGATATGAAAACAAACTAACACAGATAATTATTCAAACCAAAAAGAAATGTACAACCACTCCATCTCAACTACTGTAACAGCCTAAAACTTTTCTTCCTACTGATTTACAGAACATGAACACTTTTACCTTTTACTAAAACTAGAGTTCAAGCTGACTTGTAACAATGTGACACCAGCATTACTTCTCTAAAACACATAATCTTAGCTACACGATATGAGAAATATTTAATGAAATATTTCAAATTACTTGAAAGATCAAACTATATTATTTCTAGAATATAAGCAACTAAAAAACTTACACATAATGTTTATAAGCAATACATCAGCTCTTGACATCAGGGCAAAAATACCTTCATTTCACCTTGAAATCCAGAGACAAAGGATAACACTTGATCTATACATAAGCCAATCTGACAGATGCTGATATGTGCCAAGAGTAGAAAATGACTAAAGCAGAAACAAACACCACTCTCAGTTTTATGGATAAGATGCTCTTGTTTGGTACATCCTGACACTACTCAACACCTGAAATGTAACACAATAGATTTTTTAAAAAACAATTTATCATAGGTTGTAAAATTTAACTATATATATATTCTAGGTAGGAATAATTTAATTCTGGACCAATTACATAAATTTAGTCAAAATAAGTATCTTAAGAGAGATGGTAAAGGGGATTTCCTACAAATATAAGGGAGGCTGTCAAAGCCAACAGGAAGCACTCATCCAAGGAGGGAGCCTAGGATGGATTAAGTGCAAGACTGTAAGGCCAGAAAACCAGCTGCTGCTTTTGCCCTTATGGCACCAACTGAGAACAAAATTCTGAGCACAGTAGGAGTATAAGGCAGAGGAAAGGAGGGTAGGTCCCAAAAAAGCAAGTCTCAGAACAGAGATAACTATTGGTGAGATTTCAGATAATGCCTTAAGAAAACAGCAGAGATCCTGGGATCTCACCCCTTCCCATGCATATTTAGCAGACTGAGGTGATATACAGTAACAATGAACATTTAAATAGCTCTCAGGCTATTTAACATTTAAATAGCCTCTAATCCACATGAACCAACTCTACATAACAAATCTCTTTTGTATTTATCTTCCCCTAGTTTTGTTTAGCTGGAAAACCCAAATATAAGAATATATACCAAAAATAGAAAAGCTTAGAAATAATATAATAAGACGTGTGAGAAAAGTCCAATCAATAAGGTAAAGAAACAACTAGCAATCTGGGGAAAAACAGAAGAAATTAAGAAGACTAAACAAAGGAATGAGAGAAAAATGACACTATGGGAGCTTAAAAGGAGGATGATGAAAAGGATACAGATGAACTGAGATGTTGACAGATAGAACATCTATATAATATAACCTAAAATCAAAGAAGTGGGGAAAAATACTAAAAACTGTAATAAAAAAAAAAAGATTCATGGGTTAGGGAGATAGATAGTTCAGCCCTATAAGTGCCTGCCCAGCAAGTTTAAGGTCCTGAGTCCAATCCCAGGTTACCATCTCCCCACAAACAATCCTACAATAAAACAAACAAATGCACCTACTAGGAAATCTAACCTAGAATGATTGGTGCTAAATCATATCTTAAGTAAATGGATTTTAAAGGAAGTAGTACCCTTTGGGCCTTCAAGCAAAAAGACCAAATCATGTATAAGTAAAGAAAATCAGATTTTGGCAGCAACAATCTATGTCAGAAGACAATGGAGCAACAAGCTTTATGTTCTCAGGGGAAGGAAATGCAATCCAAGAATTTTATAATCAGCTACAAATTGTATGTTGACCTCCAGGTATAAATGTTCCAGATAAAACTGTGTAAAAACACAAGGAACGCCATTCTCATGAATGCCTCCTGAGGAAGTTATATGCCCACATGCTCATACAGAGGCTTCAGCACAGAACAGACAGACACAACACATACACTTAATTATAGAGCAAATGGTGGGGACAAGTGAACAAGAACACAGTTGCCACTCAAACAATGCAGGAGCAGTAAGTGATGCCAACCCCTAAGCACAATCAAAATGAGAAGCAGCCTGCTGTTGGCCAGAAGCCTAACATACATAGTCAATTAACAAGTTTTATGCATGTGTTCTACACAATAGAAGACACACAAACCACGAGGGGTTTTACAGATACCCCTAACTTTTTACAGTGCTCACAGGGAGAATTAACATGGCCCAGGGATCTGAGTGTTGCTCACAACACTGGAGCCATGAAACAGCTATGATCACAAAGTTGGGACCTGGTGATAGCAGGTGCACTGTTCACACTTCTTGCCATTGAGAATGGGACTGTGTACAGTTTTGTAACATGTGTAACTTTTCATTAAAATGTCTGTGTACTTTATGGCAGCAAATGATAAAACAGACTATGTTTTGTGCATTCATGACATACCTTTATTCTCAATTTTTTTTATATTTCTAAGCTACAAGTTCATATTTCTATGAATTTTTTTCAAATAGTTGAAAATCTTGCCCTGCTCAAACTTACATAAATGTAGCCATGCAGTTCATACTCATGCGGATAAGGGTGAACTGTAATGTGCATGCAGTTGTTATCTGTTCTAACCTTACAGACTTAACACAACTGTAAAACATAGAAGGGAAAAAATTGTTCAAAATAAGTACTAGACATCTTCTAAAAAATAAGTGGAAAAATTCTGCATTTTTCCTAGATACCAAAAACAACAATCTGAAACTTAATGAAGAGACAAAGGCATAAATAAAGCCTAAAGTCTATAATTCATTACTAACCAACACTCAGATCTCAAATAAAAATTTCTATAAATTTTCATAATTTCTAGAAACATGCAGTGACATACAAATGGCCTTTCAAGGAAACAGGTGCAGAGAACTGCATTTCTCTCTTAGAATATACTTCTCAGCAATACTTTTTTTCCTTCAAATAAATACTATCTTTTATTGACTTTTTGGGCAAAAATTCCAATAAGTCTCCTCTACAGGACCAGGCTTTTCAGGTTTCCAGACCTCACAAGGAAAGGATTCAACCAGATGGACCTCTTTGCAATTTATGAATAACCATTACTTCCAAAATGATAAGCAAATATAGCACTTCACCAGTATGTTAATTAATCTTACATGTCAACCTGGCTATATACTCAGATATTCGGTAAACAACATCACAGGTGTCACTTGTAAAGGTGTATAAGCTGGAGTTGACATGCACACCTGTACGCAGTGAGCACACTGCCTGTGACAAGAGCTGCAGCACCATTCTTTCTGTTGGCCTGACCTGTAGAGTCTGGATTCAGCGGCCCTACAAGCTGAGACAGCTGGGTAATGCAGCCTTTCCCACCTCTCATACACATGTCCTCTCTACCCATTTTCTCTGGATAGCCTTGCCAGCCAGAGTGGGTTCTTGCCTAGATTCAAAGGCATAGAAGTTTTAGCCACTTTATTTTTAACAAAACCTATGAGACTCAGCCAGAAACAATTTTTATTCAGCTGTTCATCCTTCCCACACTTATAGTTCCTCCTGACAATGGTTAACAGATGCCTCTAATCATATCTCAGAATAGCAGTTTCCATGCCAGCCAGCTCTGAGGACAAGAATGTGTGTCCTCCCTCCTTTAAGCACCGAGAGCAGGTCCTCCCACCAGGCAGGAGCTTGCTCAACGTGATTCCGGTATCATCTATTTATTTGGGACATTAGGAACTGAACCTGCAGCCTCTGCACTAAGCTGTATCCTCAATCCTTCTGCATTTTCAGATGGGTTTTTCCTAAGTCACTAGATTGCTTAGGCTGGATTGAACTACAGCCTCTACTCTCTCAGCATTCTGGGGTGCTGGAATTATAGGTGTATGCCACCACACATAGCCATTATCCTTTACCCTTTAATTTTGAAGATACACAAGCCTTTTGGGGTGGACCTTACCTTATTACCTTCTCTATGGTTACAATGACGGAGGTGCCTTTCACCTAGTGAAGTTATCTGTAATCTTCCAGCAGTTACCTTTATCTTTCCAATGACACTTTCACTTCCATTTTTCTACCAAAACCTAAAATTAATGAAAGCTACACTAATCCTTAAAACAAACTAGACAAAAACACTACGTAAAAGAAAAAAAAAATTAAAGTCATACTTGGCTAGTTCTGCTGCACTACTGAATTTAGGTCTTTGATCCTAATCATTTTCACTTTGCTACTATCAAAAGAATTTCAGTTTGTGGTGTTTTATTTTTCTGAAACAGGGTCTTGCTGTCCTCAAACATGCTATACAGACCAGGCTGCCATCAAACTCTTGATCCTACCACACCAAGTTTTATTTTAAGTGTACCAGACTCAACTCAGGATGCCTGTGCCACTGAGCTACACCCCCAGTCCCACATCCAGTTTTAATAATAATTTCATTTAAAATACTGCTTTATTCAGAAATAAACAAGAAACGTCTTTTTCCCCCTCAATAATGTCACGTATTTTATCTTGTTTTATTCTAAGATTCTTGCAAGCCAAAAATTTTACTTTGCCCTCATCTTTGAACTGCCAAGATAGACTAAAAATATCTTCCTTACTCGGAAGTTGAGCTCAACAGTAATTTTCTCCTATCGCACAGGGTTATAAGTATTAGATACCAATTTAATCCTTGTCCCTTTATGGGGAATCTGTTTTTCTTTACAAATTGCTTGTAGGATTCTTTGTCCCTAAATTTTCAAACGTTACCAGGCATTTTTACACTTTTACATTATTTACCACTACAACCTGGTCAATCTAAAAGGAGGTGAAAATTGTCTTACCCATTTATCCTTAATTTTTTCTTTCATTCCCTATTAGAGTCACATTAAATGCTAGCACTTTTAGGTCAATTTCACCAGTCTAACTGCCCTCATACCTTTTTCATTTTTTCTTTTTTTTAATCTTTTTAAGACATTTTTTCTTTTTTTTAATCTTTTTAAGACAGTCTTGCTATGCAATTCAGGATGGCCTTTGTAGGCGCTCACTTTGTAGTCCAGGCTGGTCTCAAACTTTCAATAATCCTCCCAGCTATTCTTTTCATTCTTAAGAATTCTAAATTCAATTGTTTAAAAGTGGGTACAATTCTTACTTTCAACTTATCTAATAAATGTTTTACATGACATTTCCCTCCCAAGCCTTTTTTTTTTTTTTTTTTTTTTGACAGAACCAGGGATTGAACTCAGGCCCCTGCATTTGCCAGGCAAACGCTTATTCCACTGAGCTTTCTCCCTGGCCTCCTCTCTTTCTTCCCTCCCTCCCTCCCTTCCTCCTTCTCTCCCTCCCTTTGAGGAAAGTGTCTTGCTATGCAACCCAAGTTGGCCTCTTGCCCCTGTCTCCATAGTGCCTACATATGTGTCCCACCATGCCTGGGTCACTTTCAATTTCTAAGAAGTGTTTTTTTAACCATCTAATCATAAATAACTATAACAATCATGCTTTTGATATATGGGGATAATTTTCACACATCCCTCCCCGCCAAGTTTTCCTATGAACTCTTCAGGCCCAGGTTGACTTTGTTTTTTCACATTACCTGGCAGTATCTACTACAGTGCATCCATCTATTTTGATTAGTGACTGTCTTTCACTGTCTTACAAGTTCTTTAGCTCTCTGATGGTTTGTGGTGTTCATACTCACAGACACTGATTGAGACTGAGGTCAGTGTTGTTACAGTGTATATCCTCAGTCTAAATCAGAGTTACTGGTTACCACACACCACACAGGTTCTGGGGACAGAAGCTAAGTCCAGACAGCACCTAGGAAGCAGGCAATGATTCCAAGCGGAGGGGAGCAGAGCCCAACACGTGCACCCCAATGCCAAATCCACCTCACCCTTAATGACCAAAGGCTGTGCTTAAGCCATTATCTATATAGCCTTTCCTATTTTCAGCCTCTGGCAATCTTCTATAAAAATCAACTCTAAATGCTCACTTTGTATAAGTCATCTTTTCAGCACCTGGGTTCTTCACTTCAGCATATAGTTTCGATATATGTCTTTCCCACTTGCTTTATCTAGAAATTTCTCAGTGCCCTGGTCTATCTACATTAGCAAGAAAAACAGCAAATGTTAAAATTTACTGCAAATCATGGTACAGCGCCATTTTCTATTTACTTACAGAAAAGATCCAGTCTTCATTTTAAGTGAATGATTTGGCAGCATACATCCAAAGCCTTACCCCTACAGTATCTATATCTCCATGAATGCACACCTAGGAAACATCTAGGAATTTACAGAAAGACGATGGACATGCAAAAAAAAAAAAAAAAAAAACAGCCAACAGAAGAAATGCAAAATAAAAAATATTAAATATGCCAGGTGTGGTGGTACATGTCTATAATCCCAGCATTCAGGAAGCTGAGGCAGGAGGATCACTACGAGTTCAAGGTGAGCCTGGTCTGCATAGTCCAAAGTCAGCCTGAATTATACAGACAGGCTATGTCTTATTTAAAAACAAATCAATATGTATTCCTAGAATGAATTAACCTTATCACTCGTAAGTTAAGGAAATGTTAAGACTTTTAAAAACACATGTTAAAAATTACATGAAAATAATTTTAAATATTTATAATACACATTAAATTATTAAAAGCTGAGATCACTGGATGATGGTATCTAAAAGTTTAGTTTTCTTTCTCTGCTGGTGTACACACATTTTTATACAATGCTATTTGACTTCTACAGTAAGCCAGAATATTTTAATTTACTACTCCCCAATACAAGAAGCTATATGTAAAGCAGATTCATTTATTCTAAAGACGTAGAATCATTAGGTCATTAGACCCACTGAGAAGTACACAAGCTGCCCAACTCAATGACCAATTCAAATCAGAATCATGTATTTAATTTCTGTTGTCTTTTTTTGTTAAGAACAGTTCTACTTTTAGAATATCACACTATTAGTTCCAAAAAAGCTAAAATACTATGGGCATTTCTACCTAATTCATTAAATGAACAACTCAAATACAAAGTTAGTCTTTCCACCAAAAACACTGAGGAGATACATGAATAGTAATTAAATACCACACTATTCACTCAACACATTCATGACAGCCATAACTCGCATATCTCCCTGATTTGAATTGGCTGTTGAGTTGGGTGAGTTGGGCAGCTTGTTCACTTCTCAGTGGCTCTTTGCTTCCAATAATGGAAAGAAATATATTGATTTAACTCACCAGATGCCATCATATTGCAGTTCCTTAAGGTAAACGTTAAAATGGTACAACAAATTATAACTGCTTACTTGTGGTACATATAATACAGTGGTTGTGAATGGGTATTATATCCACTGGCAGTGGAATACTTGTAAGACTTCCATGTTAAATTTTAGCTAATTAGTCACTGATAAACTATTGACCCATGAAGAGATGCCACAGGTGCAAATAAATGGAAAATAATTTCACTCTATTAAACTTATTTAGCATCAATAATAAATGAATGTTTTAAAAAAAAATGCATGTTAGTGGGGCTGGCCAGACAGCTTAGCAGATTAAAGTGCCTGTTTAGGCAGATGCAGGGGCCAGGGGTTCAATCATCCGCCTGCCCCCAGGACACCCTGAGACAACAACTGAGACTAGGTGCAAACCTGTAATCCCAGCCCTTGAGAGGTTGAAAAACAGGAAGTCCAATCTTTGTATTGAGACCCTGTAGATCCTGTACTAAATACATTAAAAAAAAAAAAAAAAAAGATAAAAAATGCATGTAAGCCATATGGATAATTTGCACAAAATTATCTGCCAGACATCCTAGTGCACACCTGATATCCCAGCACTTGGGAGGCTGAGGCAGGCAGATCACTGTGAGTTCGAGGTCAGCCTAAATTATACTGCAACAGAGTCTCAAAAAGCTACCATCAAACCAAAAGCCTTGGAAAAAAAGGGTGCCACTGTGGCCACAAAAAAAGCTGGACAGCACTGCTGGTGTAGTGGTATCATGCAAGATACCCCCAAAGAAGCTGAACACATTGACATTTTGCAAACACTACACAATTCAGCTACCATTACATACAAAATGTTTTAAAGAAATTCAAATATAAATTTAATGAAATAAATTTGTTGGTAACTGTAATAATTTTAATCTATATGAACATATTCATATTTCTATTTGGGCAGTAGTTATTCAAACTAAAGCAACTAAATTCAGCGAGTTTACATGTTTTATTAATTTCATTAATAAAATAAATTAGAACCATTTGTACACGGTGCTGATGAGACAGCCACACATACACCTCAGGGATTCAAACAGGGGGAATGTGTCAAAAACAGAACCATGCTTTCAATTACTGGGCCCTGAATGTATAAGCTACTCAGCAGTAAAAATTGACAAGTTAGTGCAAGGGTGACGAATACTATGGGTGTGGTAACACAGGACTGTAGTATCAGCACCCTGTGAGGTGGAGGCACGAGGACCATAAGTTGGGGTCTAGCCCTAGCAATTCTGCAACTTGGCAAGATGCTGTATCAAAAATTTAAGATGAAGGTGGGCTGGAAAGATAGCCCAGCAATCTCTGCCTGGCAAGCTCAAGGACCTGTGTTCAATCCCTGGTACCACATGTCATGCCAGACCCAGAATCTGGGCACACTGTGCTGGCCATGAACTGGGGCATGGAGGTGCATGCCTACAATCCCAGTGCTGGGGAGGCTGAGACAGGAGAATCACTACAAGTCCAAGCTGCATAGTGAGACCCTGAACCAACCAACCAACCAAATAAATACCTTAAAAAACTTAGAAAAAGGACAGGTAATGTCAATACTATGGCACATTTAGATGTTCTCACCAAGTGTTATCCAGTTTACATGTCTGTGACTGAAATAACCCATTTTTCAGATTAAAACAACAAAGCATGCAGCTCAAGAGAATATGATGTAGCAGTTAATAATACAGGCTCTAGAATGAGAATGTGCTGTTTCTGAGTTCTAGATATAATCAATGATTAATTGTAGGACCATGGACAAGTTACTTCATCTCCTTAGCACTGGTTTCTTCCACCAAGGGCCCACAGTTTCTACGGGACAAGGATACCACAAAAACTACAGGAAACATATAATGGATAATGAAGAAGAGTCAAAGACATTCTCTGTCAGTGATCAGTACTTGTATCTTACAAAGTGGGGGGAAAAATGTTGGGAATAGATCTATTTATTGATTATTAGATCCTAGTCTACAATGGTTCCTCATTTATCATGGAGATTATGTTTCAGACACCCCCATGATAAGTGAAAATCAGCTAAGTAGCAACATTATATTTATTTTAGTATTTTATATATTTTAAAGCTTCATAAACCCCTCACTTTTAAAAACACTTCTAATGTTCATAACCATCTTCTAAACTTGCAAACCTACATAATTTTATTTTTATTTTTATTTTTTTTATTTTTATTTTTTTGGTCTTTTTGAGACAGGGTCTCACTATGCAGTTCAGGCTGGCCTTAAGCTCACTTTGTAGCTCAGGCTGGTCTCGAACTCACAACAATCCTCCTGCCTCAGCCTCCCAAGTGCTGGGATTACAAGCATGCGCCACCACGCCCGGCTCCCTACATAATTTTAACATATGTACACTGTATGATACTATAAAATCCCACAATATACAGAAAAATCTGTGATAATTTAGATTAATATTGTTTTGAAAACCCACAAAACATTGAGTCCGTGAAAGTTGAACTACAAAACAATGAGGGACCACTGTACTTTCTAAATGCAAATTAGTGAAAACATACCACAACCCATTTATGACAGTCTCTTCAAATGGAAGGCTATAACCTGTTCAATAGGAGGGGGTTGAAAATAAAAATAACCACTGTAATTAAATTTGCTCATATCAACCACTCTCCCAGCTCTATTTTTCTCTTCATGGTACATTTTTAATGCATTTCCCTAACAGCTTTATAGTTGGCCCAGAAAGGATTATTTATCAGTTTAAAGCACAGTAAAGTATCCCACTCAAGGAACTATGTAAACTTATTTCCAGTACCTTAAAAAAATCAAACACACACGTTAGGAGATGTAGCTCAATCCTTAAGCAGTTGCCTGTTATGCACCAACACACACACACACACCCCACACACACAAGAGGGGAGGAGGAAAAGGGAAAGGGACGGGAAGGAAAGGGAACAGGGGAGGGAGAGGGAAAGCACAAAGGAAAAAGAGACCAAGCTAGATGTCATTTTCTTTGGGCTGTGTCCTTTCCATCCAACACTTAAATTCCTAGCAAATCACAGGGACTGGTGAAACTGCTCTGGAAATATTGCTCTGATTTTTTGTGAAAGTCTTCCTCAGCCTACTCCCACTACCCTGGGATGAGACAGAGGGCAGGTCACCATCACATGAACCAACGCCTTACCTAAGGGGAACACAATATCCCTCAAATCACAATTGAAAGCAACTAAGAGGAGAAAAGCCAGGGCTCTGTTCCTTTTAAAATAATTTGGTTTCTGTAAAAACCTGATCACTTATAAGAATTAAACCTATGCTGAAAGGCTGAAAACCTCATTGTTCTGGTCTAGTACCTGCTTTCAGATATGGGTAAGCTGAACCTCAGACAAGTTAATGGACCAGAGGCAGCTCCACCATCCACTAGGCAGCACCTTCAAGCTCTAGCATCCATGTCTGGTCTCTCCATTCTAATCACATTAGTAACCACCACTTTGGAAAGTGGAAACTTTTATTTACTTTTGAGTAGCTATTTATTTTCACATTTGCATTGTGAACAGGAAAAGAAAAATGATTAACTTCTCCATTCATTTCAACCCCTCTCTTTTTTTACATAGCAAGGTAGTCTAGTCCTTAAGACTATACCAACTAAAACACCAAGTCAAGTTCTCCAAAACATGGCACATACAAGAGATTCTTAGGTGTTTATTTTTTATACTTTTTTGGGAAGTGGGTAGGGGGAGAACACAGAATCTATGTAGTTCAGGCTGGCCTTGAGCTCCTGGCAATCTTCATGCCTCAGCTTTCATAGATGTGCACCACCACACCCAGAAATTTCTTATAATTTGCAAAATCAAATCCATGGTGTAATGGAATGCATAGAAGTGCCCAGGAGTACAAGGAAACTCCTTTGCAAGAGTAAAAATGGCTAACATTACATTCATTAACATTCACAAAGTCTTCTAAGTGAAATATCTTTTTTTTTGGGGGGGGGGGCTGGGGCTTGAACTCAGGCCCTTGCGCTAGCCAGG
The DNA here is from genome assembly GCA_004027165.1 of Ctenomys sociabilis. Taxonomy (NCBI): domain Eukaryota; kingdom Metazoa; phylum Chordata; class Mammalia; order Rodentia; family Ctenomyidae; genus Ctenomys; species Ctenomys sociabilis. Next base: position 24,913 of record PVKA01016563.1, read on the forward strand.
GAAGCGCTTATTCCACTGAGCCATCTCCCTGGCCCCGACAATATCTATTTTAGATAAAATATTTTGGTCTAACAAAGTTGAAACTTCAGGGTTTTTTGAGGGGTTTTTACCCTCCTTATCTAATATTTATGGTTTATTATTGTTTTTACTGATATCTTCCATACAAAGAGATGGCTTACTATTTACAGTAAGGACATGCTAAATATAGACTTATTACATATGTTGTACTTATCACATAAACTGTCATTTCACCAGGTATAGCCAAACCATAAGCAAAAGAATGAAGTCTGAGAAAATTTTATTAAACCTAGGAAAAAATATACTTGTATAACCTTTCTTATTTTTACTTTATAGGTAATTTCTTAACTTAATCAAGTATTTATATTGTACATCATAAAACATGTTTGGTTGTATCACTTCTAATTGGTCCAGACCTTCCCAGGGCCAAGAGACTTCTCTCTCTAGCCAATAGTTATAGTGATTCACTGATAAGAGATATCTGCTAAAATAATATCTGTAAAGACAATATCATGTATGCATCTTGTGCAATACCAAAACATTATGAAAACAGTTTGCAATGTATTAAATTTATCGAATCTATATTGTTAAGGTGTCTTGAAACTGTCTGATTGACATTTGTAGTTCAATAAAATAAAATAAAAAAATAGGATAGATATACTCTAGATATTCTCTTAATTCAATGAATAGAAAGATTTGTTCTAATGGAGTTTTTAAACAGGATATTATGTCTGCATCTTGTACAGTGAATAACCACTAAGAGAACAATATTCAATGTATTAATTATTGAAACTGTCTTACTAATTTGAATTGAAACTATCTCATTGCTATATGTTTCTCAATAAAATTATGGCAAATAAAAAAAAATAGTTATAGTGACTATGATACAGTGAGGCATTTGCCAATGACTACTACAGTGTGTGCCTCAGGCAATAGTGGGGTGAGGGACGGCCTTCTCTATATTTAATAACATGTTATTAACAATATTCTTGCAGTCCCACTGGATTGTTTAAAATAGTACTTCCAGGATAAAGCGGCACTTTTAAGAGTGTAGAAAAATGACTTCTGTACCCTGCTAACTGCTGACTTGTAGGATAAAACACACATCACTTTTTCCTTGGTAGTACTGGAATTCACTTTAAATACACCATTACTTAATTTTCACTCATTCAATACAATGTTACACAGCAGACTATGGCAACACTACACTACAGACAACCTTTCAGCACAGGACAACATACTTTGTGCAAAAAGAGCACTTTGTGTTAACTGTGGACTGAACCAGGAGGGAAGCCCTGCATTGGAGCTCCACCACCCCACTTTTGGGGTGCACACACCATTTCTGCCACTCCTGTATTTCCTGTCATCAAGCCAGCTCCAAGTAACCTCAGAGAAAGATTCTGACTCAAAGGCTTTTAACAGCAAGTCAAGGAAGGAAGGGGCAGGGGTGATGACTACTCAACCACAGGCATCAGCCATGGTGAGCTGAGAAGCCCCTCGCCCAACAGATGCTACCATGCACTAAGCAGCCAAGGGCTACAACATGCTATCTGAAAACAGATGCGGAATAGCTTACTTGTGGGATGTCCTCTTCTTCATCATGTTTGCAGACACTCCAGCATGGCCTACAAGATAGGCGAGTTACAGTCAATGAAAGGTAGGTAAAAAATTACTTTAGAACTTAAGAATAACAACTTCTGAGTAACTGCTTACATAAGCCCTAAAATATATATCCTTAATAGACAGCATATAAGAAAACCATTATCTGCTAAAATCTAAGTATTATAGGCAGATAATAAAAATTTTAAAAAAAGTCATGTGGCTAAAATGGCAAAACTAAATTGACAATCCTGGCTAGAGTAGTAAACAATACCAAACTATGTTCTTGTAAAATAAACAACAGAGGGCCGGCAAGATAGCTCAGCCGACTAAACACCTGCTTAGCAAAGTACAGGGACTGAGGCTTGATCCTAGCACCACAAGCAGGGGGAGCCAGCCACTGAGACCTGGTGTGCGGTGGTGGCGGCGGCACATGCCTACAATCACAATGCGGGAAGGTTGAAAACAAGGATCACTACGAATTCAAGCTGCTCAGTGAGACCTTGTACAAAATACTTAAACATGGTGTATATAAAGAGGGAGCCAGGAACACTGGCTTTGACAAGTGGCAAGTCAGACAAGAGTTAGGGAAAAACTGAAAATGTGGAACCACAGGCAGGAAAGAAAGGGGGTGGCCCTCAAAAGGGGATCTCCAAAATCTGCACTGAATGTGGAGGCTCCCACTTTTTGATTATGCACACAAACTTGCATATTAATTCTGAAAAGCCATAAAAGAGTAAAGTTACCTTGAACACCTGGGGCAATCAGTTAAAAAAAAAAAAAAAAAAAAACCCGCAAAAAATTCAGTTTTACCTTCCTAGGAAGTTGAAACAGCCCTACAATATAGGCTATATAGATCTATCTGCAGTAACTGTATGCCAAAATAAAACTCAACAATAAAAGACATTCAACATTAAAAACAACACTTCAAATATCCAACACAAATTATTAAGACATATAGTGTTTGGGGTGTAGCTCAGTGGCAAAGCACTTGTCTAACATGCACTAAACCTGTTTGACTTGCCATTCCACAATAAGTGAAATTAAAAAAAACTGTGAAGTATGATTAAAAACACCACTGAAATGAAAAAAAAAATCACTGAATGTGATTAATTGCACAGCATACTAAGCGGATAAAGTGATTATTGTGGCTTGTATCTAGATGTCCCCCAAAAGCCTCATGCACCTTCAGATGAGGCTTTTTTGGAGGTAGATGAATCTAGAATTTGTGACTATTTCATGGTTCAATGTTAGGATTAAGAGTGCTATGATCAATGGTAGATGATTGCTGGATCAGTCCACTGACTTGATTGGCACAGCCCTAGTCCCAGAAGGCTGAATAAACAATGAGGGGCAGGAAGAGGCTTGGAAGCTTGTCTCTTCTCTCACTGCTTTTGCTGTCTTTTGTTGCCCCTTTGTCATGCCACCCTACCTAGGAACCAGCTGAGTATATACTGAAATTTCTACAAACTGTGAGCTAAATAAACCTTTCCTCCTTTAACTTTGGGTGTCAGATATTTTGTCTCAGCAAGGAGAGAAAACTAAGTAAGATAATCATAAATGAATTTGACAAACAGCAGTACAAACTAAAATGGTACATGTGCATGCACCCACCCAGATGGGACACACGGAGAACTCAGGAATGTACCCAGCAATACTAATGGGCTAACATTAGACTCCAGACTCTAAATAAGAGAGGAGAGAGGAGTGAGGGGGTAAATAATGTAGAAATTTTTCTGGTTGTGACAAAAAGTCACAGGGCTAACAAACTCAATAAAGGTAAAGCAAGATCAAAAACAAACAACCATGCTAATGTACTTCTAAATGCATTTCCAAAACTCATTAATAGTTTGGTTTTTTTTTAGTTTGCTTTTTGAAACAGGTGTTGCATAGGAAGAAAACTGTACCAAATAAGTAATTCACAGAAGTTTTTAAAGCACAAATTTCTCATCATGAATGTATGTTTACAATTTCTCAGACAACTAAATACCCCGGCACCACCAGCCCCCAGGCACAGAGAGCTGGCCACTGAGGTCAGGCGTGGTGGTCCACACCTGTAATCCCAGCTCTGGGGAGGCTGAAAACAGGAGGATCACTATGAATCAGAGCTGTGTAGTGGGATCCAATACCAAATACATTTTCTTAAAAAGCCAGCTAAATAGAGGCATTTGCAAGTATCAATTGGTCTAGAAAACCAGATGAGAAAGAAAGATTGAGAAAGGGATCTGACTGCCAAGATAGCCATCCTCTCCCACTCACCACCATATGATATATTGGAAAGAGGTCTGAAGACAGTTAACTGAAAGAAGGACGTTGAGTCATAGCCCCAAATGTTGAATGTAGTGGATTTCTAACTGGTGGGCAACTTATTACACCCAGCTGAAATAACTTAGCATAGTGCTGGGCCCACCTGAGGGTTGTTGCCAGAAGCATAAAGGGAGAACAGGAGAAGCTGTTGGAGCTGCTGGAAGCTGCTAGTTCTCTGGGCCCTTTCTCCGAGAGGACCTTGTCATGCTGACTTTTCCAATGCACTCAGGAGGAGCCTTGGTTCTCATCTTGAGCATCACTTCCTGGCTCCAGAGGGGAAGATGCTGCACTGCTCAGCCTCATGGAGGGGCTTGTCACATTGGCTTTCCTGATAGGAACCTGGCTTTCCTCATTGCTGGAGGATCTCAGGACCTCACTGTTGCTGAGGATGGCTGTGGTACTTTTGGGAGAGCTCTACTGCTTACCTTGAGTGTTGCTTCCTAGCTCCAGTTCATCCCTCAGCCTGCTAGCATAGATCCTTCAACTGGCTGGCACAGTCTTTCCGGTTTGCCACCACTGACCTTTGGGCCTTTGTAGCACAGACCTGTGAAGTAGGCCTGCATAAGACTTGGTCATGGGCTCTAGGCCTCCAGGTGGACTTGAGGGAGGCACTATTATGAGCTCTAGGATTTCAGCTGGATTCATGCAGGTTATCAGGATCTAGGCCCTCAGCTGGGTTTTATAATGTTCAGTGTGTGGCTAGATTTCCTGTCTTGTATATGATTCTTAGATGATTCATTATAAAGTATTATAAAATATATCCTGTACTATATTGTTCACCTTGCAAAAAACTCCAAGCCAAAATACTAAGGCAAGACACTAACTACAAGAGAAGCAGGAGTAAAACTCCCTGAAACATTCCCAGGATCCTTCTGACCTTAGAGAAGACAGGAGGAATATGATCCAAAGTGAGCACAGAAGTGGTAAACATGAAGGATTAGCTCAAGATCTCCCAGATGTTACCTCCTTTCCCTGTGTCATGGCACCAAGCCACACACCCCCCACACCCCACACACTGGACTCCATGCTGGTCACACTAGGTGCTGGTTTCTGGGAAAAGGTGCGTCAGTTCTAACCAGGCTAGTGGTTGTCCCTATATCCTAAAGCAAAACTTTGCACACAACTCTACTCATCCCATACAAGTCCTTTAGAAGAGGGAATCTTCTGTTTATCACTGAAGTAAATGTAAAACATTCACAATCAAACACTCAGTCCTAAATATGACCAAAGATCAGCAATCTCAAAGTACAACTGAGAGGGACACCCCCAAGTGGATCTGAGAATTAAAATGATTACAAATTACAATACTGGCATCCTCAAGGATGTTCAAATATAAACAAGAGGCTATAAAAAGGAAACAAAAATTCTTACAATGATAAACTAAATAGGAAAACTGGTGGCTTCTATATAGCCCAGACTGACCTTGAATTTATGGCAATCCTCCTGCCTTAGCCTCTCTAGTAATAAGACTACATGCATGTACCACCATATCCTGGTGGTTTCTAGTCTGGCATATAAGGAACTTCTAAGATGCCAATCTGTATTAACAGCAAGCAAAAAAGGTGAACAAACTAAACACTCTTCTTGGATTGGTCAGAGTATCAAAAGTCACAATGCAGTGCTGCCCCCAAAATTAAGAAAGATAAATACAGAAGGTCACAATGCATTTGTTTAAGCAGATTCCTAAGCTCCTGGAGGTAAAACTTGGGAAAATGGGGTCCTTCAAAGACTGCTAACCATACTCAGTCTTAACTAAGCATATCCATACTGACTTCCCCACCCCCAGGCAATGCCAGCCACAATTTAGGGATTCCTACCCTGACACTGGTTCAGGTGCAGCATTTAGATTAAATCATCTGGTGTACCCAAGCACAGTGGGACTGACATACACAGGTGACAATCACAGACCTGGGGCACAGATTCAGATTCACCAAAAGGTTGAGACCTGAGCACTGGACCACAGAACCACAATAATAAAGAAATTACCACACAAACAGATGGGTAGAGAAGGTGGAAGCTTTAAAAAATAATAATAAGAAGAAGAAGAAGAAAGAAAGAAAGAAAGAAAGAAAGAAAGAAAGAAAGAAAGAAAGAAAGAAAGAAAGAAAGAAAGAAAGAAAGAAAGAAAAAAGAGAGAAACAGCTCAGTGGTAGAACACACTGAACTAGTATGTGTGATCTGATCCCCTGTACCATAAAACAAACAAATGTTGGGCAAGCCACATAGCTCAGTGGATTAAAGCATCTGCTTAGGCAGACACAGGGGCCAAGAATTGATTCCAGACTTGCCTTGCCACCCCCAGAGGAGTGCTGAGATGGCAAGAATGAGATTGGAGGTGGTGGTGCATGCCTGTAATCCCAAGGCTAGGGAGACTGAAAAAAAAAAAAAAAAAATCCCAAAGATCACTACAAGTCCAATCTGTGGGGACTACAAGTCCCTGTACTGACTATATTAAAAAAAAAAAAGTAAACTGATTTCATATCCTGAGCAAAAACTATGCCCAAAGTGGGGGGAGGTACCTGGCTTCACAGTAAAATGCAAAACCATAAATGACCTACAAGGAGAGAGGAAAACCTTAATGACTGAGAAAGGCCATAAGTGATAACTCTTAATAACAACATCAAAGACATGATTAATGAAAAGATAACTGGAAAATTAACTTTATCAAAATACAAAAACTCGACAGGTATGACACCACACATCTGTAATCCCAGCACTGAGAAAGTTGAGGCAGGAAAATCACTGAGTGCAAGCAAGCCCAGCCTGCACTACATAGTGAAATTCTATCTCAAAGCAATAAATAAAGGGGCCAGGGAGATGGCTCAGTAGAATAAGCACTTCCCTGGCAAGCACAAGGGCCTGCGTTCAATCCCCGGTCCCACAATCAATCAATCAGTCAAGCAATGAATCAATCCAGTCACATTTGACTATGCATGAAATTAAGAGTTTCAAAAAGTTATTGGGGTGCTTAACATTTCAAATTTCTAAGATATTTAAGCACACAAAACAAAATCAAGGTCCAGGAAATACAACAAAACACTGTACCAGAAACACTTTTTTTTTTTTTTCAGAACCAGGGATTGAACTCAGGCCCTTGTGCTTGCCAGGGAAGTGCTTATTCCACTGAGCCACCTTCCCAGCTCCAGAAACAGTTAACTATACTGTATTACTTGAATGTTTTCAACAATGTTTCTGTTTTTTTTTAGGTGGCACTTTGCTATGTAGTTCAGACTGGCCTTAAACTCACTTTGTAAGTCCAGGCCTCAAACTTGCAGAAATCCTCCTGCCTCAGCCTCCCTAATGCTGGTATTAACTACAGTCAGCTTGTTTTACATTACTATGATAAAAAAAAAAAAAGAAAATACACTGAGAGGCTAGTGGAAAGGAAGATATCATGTTAAAGACCCAAATTTCTCAACAGAAGTCAACACAAAATATCTAATATGTTAGATTAAGACAAAGTATACCTTTTTTTTTCAAATGAATATCTACTCTTTAAGACTGTTAACACAACTACATTTTTATTAATGATAAAAATTGAATGTTTTCTAAAAAACAACAAGATCTTAAAATATATACTGGCAAGAATATTTTTAAAACATGGGTATTAAATGAATAATTACTATCTTCTCATCTATCTACCTATCTATCTACGACTATATGAAATAACTACAATCTTTGGCAAACTAGTAACAATAGAAAAAAAACTTTATCATGCAACAATACTTGTTCAAGGACCTGCATTTAATCCTCAGCTCAGACCCCAAAAAGAAAAATACAAGTACTTATTATTCAGTGTCTCTTAGGATACAAAACCTATGACCTTAGTTACCAGTTAAATTGCAATACGAATAAACCCAAGCTGTTTCAAAATAGAAATCCCATTTGGAAGCGATAAAGAGAATAAAAAATTTTAATTTTTAAAGTTTGATTGGTTACTGGTGCTCTGTGGAAGTCACCTAACCAATCTATTTGTAGAAGTTTTAACATATGACCATAAATCTCTTGAATTTTGGTGACCCTCAGAGATGGATTCATCAAACAGAATGCTGCAGAAGGGAGCTAGGTATGTTCCCAGTGCTCTGGATGCCTCTGTGTAAAAAGGTCCAGCCCCTCAAAGGCCTCTTCACATACGAAGAGAGACGCCCAAGAAAGCTCAGATGTTAAAGACCCTAGGGCTCATCCAGCACAGGGCCTATGCTGGTCTTCTGAGATGGCTCTGCCCATGGGCACAGCTGAGAGGCCACACCAACTCTGAAATGCGTACCGGGGCTTTTTGTTGAGATATTAGTTACTGACACAAAAATTTAAAAGTAACAAACATTGGCATGTTAAAAGGAAGAATGAAAAAAATAATTCATTAACAACACTGATGAAGATACTATACCAGCCATATTCCTAAAGTAGGGCATACGACACTAAAACACTGCCAAATACACTTTGGTATTCATGTCCAATTCCAGATACACAACTCTCCTAGAACCCATGAAATTTCCCAGAGTAATGGTGTGTCTTTTGTACATTAAGGAGATGACTGTGTCTAATAAATTCTTTTTGTGTCTCTCAAAAACAAAAATAAAGACAGCTTGGTCACTGCCAAAACCAAGGCAGAATTCAAGAGCTTGAATAACACTTAAGATTCAACCTTAATTCAGGGCCTCTTATACAGAGACCTCCAAAACACTACACAAATTGTTCTAAATCACATAGCAGAATTTAAAACATTAAAAATGTTACCAGCAAAATTTTCAGATTCATTTACCAAAACATCTTAATATTGTATCAGACATTTTTCAACATTCAGATGCACAGGTGAAATAATCCTCTTAGACAGGTAGTTACAATTCTGTTGCTAAATTTACCAGATATCTATTATTCGTTATACAGAAAAAGATTTTTGTGTGATCTCTCCATTTCAAGAAACTAGAACTCTTTTTTCAAATGTGTGTGTGTATAACATGCTGGAAATCACAAAGCTTTAAGAACATTATCACTGAGTTTATTGTAATAGCTAGGTCTAGTTATGCACACTACTAATTCCAGCTTCTTGGGAGGCGAAGAGGCAGAAGGAATCTAACTTCAAGAGTACCTGGGCAACAGCTGCAAAAAATAAAAAGGCCTAGATACACAATTCACTGCTAAGGTCCCGAGTTTTATACCAACAAGGAAAAAAAAAATGTTTATTACACTAATGTGTATGCTGAGCTACCCTGCTTACCTGCATCAGCTCTGGACCGCTGGCCAGGTGACTTTCCGAATGGGGTCTTCATTCATCTGTATTTACGTGAGCAGCAGAGCTGCTGGACTAGGGTGAAAATTCAGTATTCTCCAATTTGACACTTTCCACAAACCGTCAGTGTTCTTTTAATCCACCATCCAAGTTTCTCTTTTACAAGTTCAGCAAAACCATGTGGAATCACAAGCACTCTGAAAAATAGTGAAATAGTTCATTGCTAGAGCATCAAAATAATGAAATGCTAAGTAAACCACTGAATTTTGAAACAAACACAAGTCTCATGTAAAATGCAGAAGGGGAAAAAGAGGTGATGTGTCAGACTCCAAAGAAGCCTGGGCACGGGGCATCACAATCCCTGATTTGAAGTTACATTATAAAGCTACTGTGATTAAAACAGCATGGTAGTGGCAAAACGATTTAAAAATTTAAAAAACAGGATGTACCACATACAGAAGATTAAACCTGGACCCTTATCTCTCACTAAGCACTAAACTAAAATGAGCATGGATCAAGGATCTTAAATATAAAAACAGAAACATGAAATTTGCTAGAAGACTAAACCTAGACCTTTATCTCTCACTAAGCACTGAACTAAATGAGTATGGATCAAGGATCTAAATATGAAAACAGAAACATGAAATCTGCTGGAAGACATACATGAGTAGGCAAAGAGTTTATGAATAAACCCCCCCCCCCATTGCACAGGAACTATTACAAAGAACAACTGGGATCACATCTTATTTAAAAACCTTTACTACAGCAAAAGAAACCAACAGAGTTAAGCAACAGCCCCAGAATGGGAAAAAGGTTTTACCAGCTATTCCTCAAAGGACTAACATGTAGAACATTTAAAGAACTCAAAAAAAAAAAAAAAAAAAAAAAAAAAAAAAAAAAAAAAAAAAAAAAATCAGACCACTAAGACCCAACCCAAAAATGGCATCTGAAATAAATAGACATTTCTCAGATGAGGAAGTACAAGCAGCAATATATGGAAAAATGTTTCATTCACATCACTGATCATTTGAGAAATACAAATTAACAGAAGACTGGGTATGGTGGGGCATGCCTGTAATCCCAGTGCTTGAGAGGCTGAAATCAGGAGGATCACTATGAGTCTGATTTGTATAGAGAGACTCTTGTATTAAGTACATTAAAAAAAAATTTAATAACAGAGATTCCATGTTACTCCAGAAAGAATGGCTACTATTAGAAAACCAACCAGTAACAAGGGCTGGTGGGACTGTGAGGAAAGAGGAACCCTTCTCCATTACTGGTAGGAAGGTAAACAGTACAACCACTATGGAAATCAGAATGGAGATTCCTCAAAAGCTAAAACTAAAGGTTCCATTTGACCTAGCTATTCCCTTCAAAGTATCTTCCTGCAAGATTAAAAGCATCTTGCCACAGTAATATATGAACATCCATGTGTACAGCAACACAATTTATCATAGTTAAATCTTTTTTTTTTGTTTTGTTTTGTTTGTTTTTTTTTGTTTTGTCTTTTTGAGACAGGGTCTCACTATGCAGTTCAGGCTGGCCTTAAGCTCATTTTGTAGCTCAGGCTGGTCTCGAACTCACAACAATCCTCCTGCCTCAGCCTCCCGAGTGCTGGGATTACAGGCATGCGCCACCATGCCCGGCTTTTTCATAGCTAAATCTTGAAAACATCCTATATGCTCAGCAAAAGGCAAATTGATAAAAGAAAATGTGGTCTTTCTATATAATAAAGATAAAAATGGATGCCCCTCAAGACCATAATCTTAAGTGAAATATATCAGACATAAGATTAAATAGCAGTACACTGTTCTCCTTTCTTTTTTTTTTTAAAGATATATTTAGTACAGGGTCTCCAGGGTCTCACTATATAGACTGGACTTGTAGTGATCCTTTGTTTTTAACTACCAAAGTGATGGGAATTACAGGCTCGCACCACCACGCCCAGTCTCAGCAGGTCCTGGGGGTGGGGCCAGCCTGGTTCACTGGGGATCAAACTCTGGTGCCTATGTTTGCCTAAGCAGGTGCTTTAATCTACTGAGTTATCTGGCCAGTCCTCCACATTGTTTCTCTTGTGTGAGAAACTGAAGGAGTAAATAAAGAACAGAATGGAGGACAGATACTGGGAAATAGGAAGAAAATGTTAAAATAGAATGGGGAACAAAGGAGAGGGAAAGGGAAAGGGAAAAGAATAAATAAAAGGGAAAAACTTGAAACAAAGCTTGTGTAAGTGGAGAGGGGAAAAGGGGGGAGGTAAATAGGGAAAAATAGAATCAAGAGATATTTGTACAAGTACAAATTCCCTGTGATGAATGTGATAAATAGGATAAATACATACTAATATAAAAATAAAATGGGAAAAGTAAAAAAGCTGAAATTCAGGGCCATTCCAAGTCCCAAATGTAAATACTCTTGAGATCAAGGGAAACACTTCTGCACTGTACGCTAATGCACTTTCCTGCTAGAAATCAGAGAAGGACAGACAATGGGATTTTTGTACAGATTTACTTACACAGGCACAATCCATCTCCCCGTTAGGACACAAAACAATTAGAATATGTGCCTGGAGCACAGCTGGATAGAGATGATATCTCAGTTACTTTTTGCTCATTCCTGGGTCAAAATACCCAACACCCAAAATGAAGGAAAGAAATGTTTACTTAGCTCAGTTAGTGGAGGATTCAGTCTGTATTCAGCTGGCACAGAGTGGCACAGGGCAGAGATCATTCATGGCAGCGGCAAAGAGCAAAAGGGCAAAGGGAAGGGCAGCAGCTGTGGCTACTAGCAAGCCTCTTAACCCTCCTTACATTGTAATGCAAATTACCTGCCCCACGGTGTGTGCAGCACCCAAACTCACAATAATCAATCACAAACTCCAGAAGCAGTGCCTTGAGTGCAGGAGGCTTTCGGGGGACAGCTAGACACAAACAGTAACAGATAGAGCCGGGCATGGTGGCGCAGGCCTGTAATCCCAGCACTTGGGAGGCTGAGACAGGAGGATTGTTGTGAGTTCGAGACCAGCCTGAGCTACAAAGTGAGCTCAAGGCCAGCCTGAACTGCACAGCGAGACCCTGTCCCAAAAAGACAAAAAAAAAAAAAAAAAAAAGTAACATATAAGTAGCCAGTAGTCCTGAGCAACAGAAATGATTATGCCCAACAACTTTGCTTGTCTGTTTCTGCTTCCAAAAACTAGAAAAAAGAATCTAGAAACTTTGGAGGAATTCAAACTTCCTCACTCACAGAGACAGTACATCATTTTATTGAAACAGCTTTATCAATTAAATCAAATTTGATTCCAGGAATTTGCAGTCCACGCGGTGAAAATATTTTCATAAAACATGAAGAAAATATCCTCTACAAATTTCTCTGATGGCATTTAGTTATCCTAAATTAATCTTTATAATTTATGTGCATTATTCACAGGTTAAAAACCTGAAAGAAATGCTTATCTAGTTACTAAAAGAATAAAGTTATTAAAATAACATGTCTCATAAAGAAGGCAAGAATTAGTTTAAGGTCAAAATTCTAAACCAGAACAGTAGCACCATGGCATGTGCCTGTGATCCCAGTGAAACATAGCAAAAGTCCACCATCATCAAAAAAATTAACTACATAAACCTTTTCTACAATTCAAACGATGTAGATTAAAATTCAGTGATTTTTAGCTGGGTGTGGAGGCATAGCCCTGTAATTCCAGTGCTTGTGAAGCTAGAGGACAGCTGGAGTTTGAGGCCATCCTGGGTTTCAGGATGAAATTGAAGGGCAGATTAAACTACATGAGATGTTGTCTCCAAGAGAAAAAAAAAAGGTTTTATAATTAGTTCATCCAACACAATGTTCACCACCGCATGCTCACTTTTCAAAGTTTGGAGGGGAGGGTATAAAACAGACAAGTAACTAAACTACATAGTATTTCTAACGGTAATAAACAGCATACTGAGAAAAGCATGGAGCCCATTCTGGGGGCTCAGGTTCTCCTCGAAGGCTTAAGGGAGGTCTCCAGTGTGTCAGATGGCCCCACCAAGAGCTATTCTTACCCTACTCACCAGGCTGGGATGAAGACTACTCCAGGAGTCTATCCACACTCCACCCCCAGCCTTGTATCACTCATTTAACCTTATCCAACAGTACAAACCTGTGCTTTCTTCTCTCAACCTTCTTCCCATCCTCACACCAAGCTCCTTTCAAAGTTGAAAGCTTCCACTTCTCACTGGGTATTCTTACTCAAGTTTTCTAACACAGAACCTCCCCTTGGAAATCATGCCATATACTAGCACTAACAGCTATTCCTCTGTAGCAATCTATTTTAATCTTTCAGTCATCTGCACACATTGATTGAAGGCACTGGTTTAAGTTCTTCCCTATGATTCCCACCAGCATTCTTGGCAACCCTGACATATGTACATATGATTTTTTCAACAAATATTCCTGAGCGCTTGGACCCTAGCATAGTAGAGCCACCTATTTTCCAAAATAGTTGGAATTCTGACAAGTCTTCAATTAAGTTGCAGGAGATGGAATAGATAAGAGTAGTTTCACATTGACAGCTTTAGTTATGTAAGCCAATAAAAGGAAAAGCCCAGGTCACTTTCCCTTCCTGCATGTTGCAACTAGCCCACTCAGGCCACACTACACTCTGCTTACTGGCGCAACCAACCCAGAATCAACAAGCACTTCTTACCAATGATCCTCCTATCCCAGGACTTTGCCCACTTCATGCTGGCCAGTCCTTCAAAATACCTTGGCTTCTTAGACATGACAGACTTCCCCTCCTCCCCCCAACTGCTATTTGGCTGTGATGTTGACTGCTGAAAGGATCTGCCCCAGAACCAGCCCTGTATTTCTGGCCAAAATTTGTGACAGCTTAATAAACTTTTATTTCAGAGATCTCTTGGTTTCTAAATTCTGATAAGCACAATCTATGGCTTTCCCATTTTTTGGTCATCCCATTGTGTCTATAACTGCCCTATTCTGGCTAGTGATGATCCATTACAGTCATAATTGTTGTTTCCTGCTGTGCTGAATACCCCCTACCCCAGGTTCTTACTGATGGTCCTGTGCAAAGTCCTGACCCAGCTCCTTTTCTGCTGTCTAGTGACAGCAGAAGCTAAAGCAGTCAACATTGATCAGAAATGTAGAAAATTTCACTCCAAATTTATCATTTTGAATTTTAAGTGAGCATTCAGCAGTGCTACATATACTCTGCCATCAGATGTGCTTGCTTAAAAAACAGATCTACTTACCAACTTGCCAAAGTTACCCAGTGATTGGTGCCCTTTGCTCTTATAAAAACAGATGAATGGTCCTGAGCCATTAAGTTCAACTTCACCAATCACTCAACCGGACCCATTTTGGAGCCCATACAAATCTCACTACCAGAGCACTGCCATCAGCACTCAAAGATTTAAGCTACTCCCTACTTCTTTGTTCTTTACAAACTACTTCAAATATTACAGACATTTAAAATCTATACTCATTCTGACAAGGAAGTTTTAGTACTAATATTCTAAGAGAAGAGTGCACTCTTCTCACTAGCACATTTAAATTTTTTTGTAATATTTTCTATTGCTTTCCACTTCATTAAAAGGTTCAAGTTGAAGTTGCTAAAAAACTTTTTAAATTATGTTTAACGATATAGTTTGGTATAGTCTATATGTATGTGTACAGACACACACATACACATATTATTTTAGGTTATATGAAATCACATTCATCTTACTTACACAACTTTCCCCCCAATTCCTCTAACCTCCCTTCAATCCCTCTTCCCCTCCTTATCTACAAAAATTTATTTCCATTTCTTCCTTTCTTTTCCTTCCTTTTTCCCTCCTCCATCCCTAGCTCCTCTTCCCACTGGAAAATTTTATTCCTATTTCACAGTATCTATTACACATTTTGGCCCTTATACTTTCTTTTGCTTTCTCACATAGAAAACAACCAATGGTGACTCAGCTGTGTCTCGTTGATTTCACTTAAGAATGTCCTCAAGGACAGGGTAAATAGCTCAGTGGCTTAAGAGTCTGCCTGGCAAGCACAAGGTCCTGTGTTCAATCCCCAGAACCAAAAAAAGAAACACATGTCCTCAGGATGCATCCATTTCTGTTAATAAACTTAAAAGACAGTAATTAACGGAGAAGTTGTTGCAGAAGAACGACACAAGGTGACTTTTTTCAGGGATGGAATTTTGAGACAGGGTCTCACTGTAGTTCAGGTTAGCTAAGAATTCACAGCAATCTTCCGGCCTCAGCCTCTAAGGTGCTGGAATAATTACAGGCCTGCACAACCACACCTGGCTAACTTGTTCTATTAAGTAATTAAAATTTAGTAAATAATAAGAGAATTGTTTAAGAAAAATTTAAATGCCAATAACAAAATTTCATTGTTTCTAGAAGCGATACAAGTTTTATTTGACTGCTATGAGAAATAGCATCAAGTACAGGCTATGAAAAAGACCTGGGACTGGGAGTTATGCAGCTCAGTGGCACAGAGGTGCTGCAGGCAGCCTGAGTTAGATAGAAATATTATAGGCAGTCAGACAGGGTCAGGCCCTCGAGAGAGATGACAAAGACCAGATAGCTTACAACTGTGGGAGATGTTCCTGCTGTGAGGCAGACCTAAAGATCAAACAAATGCTAACCTCCCTACAAGGTTGGCATCCAAGATTGTTCATTAGCCAGAAAGAATCACTGTCTGAAGGTCACCACACAAGGTCCTATTTTACATTCATGCCCATTTGCTATGTGACTCGCTACCCCATTTGGTCCTGGGCCTAATCAATTTTACCTGAGCAATGGTGCTTGTAATCCCATTGGTTGACAATAGTTTTGTTCCACCTTGCATCTACCTAAACGAGACTCCTTTGTCTCTTCTCTACCTCAGCCCTGCATGGTTTTGCCCCATAAAAATAACCTGAAAGAGATAGCTTCCTGTGCTATCCACTCGGGTCCCCCTTCTGTCCCTCTCCAACAGAAGCTTTCCTTTCCAATAAAGTTTACCCCTCAACCTCCATTTGTTCCTAAAATTCATTCTTCGGTTTTAGAGAACACGAACTCATCCAGGTCAGGTCGGGAGTTTCAGAGGTACTTAACATATTAGGTCCTGACCACCAGAGAGAGAGGCTGGGGAAGGGAGAGACACCAAATGTGTTGGCTTGCACTGCAGGTACCAATCTGAGGGTTCTCCAATTTGTTATTTGGGGCGGGGAGGGGGGATTCTTTTTTACTGATTAACACCACTGTTCCTTGTCACCTAGGGCTCAAAAAGAGCTACCAAAATCCACAAACTTC